>PVIR01007772.1:0-59475 GCA_004026965.1 Petromus typicus | reverse complement strand
AGAAGTCCTGGGTGGTCACTCTCTGAGGTGGGAAGAGCATTGATTTCCAATTTGGGGAGGGTCAAGGTGCAAATCACTTCCATAAGTATTAAAGAAGGCAAGTCAGGAGACCAAAGAGTTTCTCATCTTTTAGATTTAATCAAGGAACTGTTAAGTCTCTGTTTCTTAAGAGTAAGAATGAGAAAGTTGTCCTTTTTTTTTTCTTCTAAAATCAAATAATCATATATCCTGAAAAAGAAAAATAACTGTTGAAAATGGCATATACTGCTGACAGAAATGGGAGGCTATCTCAAAAAAATGAGCAGTATCGGTGTTGCTAATGAGATCTCCTGCTGACTCTCATCTCATAGAGGTTCTAAATATATGAGATGAGCAAAGATAGCTTCTTAGAGAATCTGTGTTTCATAACTAGGATAGAGGAGAGAAAGTAGAGGCCCCCTATTATCCTGAAAAGAAGATAAAGAAACACCTTCTTTGACATTTCTAACACAGAAATGGAGTAGTTTGTCAAGAATGCATTTCATTACTAAAGGAAGGTGACAGTTATCCAGGTAAGAATGCAGAAGAATACTTGTATTTCTTGCAGCGTACACGTAGCAAAGGCTTCGGCATGAGTGATTACTGGCTGGCAGTTGCTATGATCAAGTTTAAAGCTAAGAATTGTATCTGCAGCAAACGTGTACCCAGTGAAGCACATAGAGGACCTTGCACATACCCTGCAGCACAAAACTGTTTGAGAATTCAGAGCAGGAGTTAATGCTTTTCAAAAAATATTATGCAACATTCTTCAAGCCTGTGATGCATTATGGCTAGACAATGCCCCATAGAAGACAATGACTGTATGAGCTCTCCAAGGATGTATTAATGAATAGCAGCCTTGCCAGGGAAAGAGTGTTATCAAGATAGGTATGTAGCAAGAAATAGATGCTAAGGGTGATAGAAAGAACAGAGTACAGACTGGTTTTAAATACAGGGAAGGATTTATCAATGGTCAACAGGCACATGATGGAGCCATGCTTTAGAGTACTGTAAATGAGTCAACAATGGGGTGCAGCCCTGACTTTACAGGAATAGATAGAATCTAAAGAAGGTATCGTCAAAATCATGTTGGGGAGACCAGAGATTTAGCTAAGTGGTGCAAGTGCCTGCCTTGCAAGCACAAGGTCTGTGTTCAATCCCCAGTAACTACGTACCACAATGCCTGGTGTGGCAGCTCACATCTGTAATCCTAGCACTTGGGAGGTAGAGGCTGTGAGTTGAAGGCTTGCCTGGCTACCTAGGGCTACTCAGGGCCAGCCAGAACTACAAAATGAAACCCAGTCTCAAAAAAAAAAAAAAATAGTGATGAGTGTGTGGAGCCATTGGAACTCACACATTCCGGTGGGATATGAAATCATACAATCATTTAGGACAAGAGGCATTGAAGGTTCTTGTAAAGTCCAGTGACATCACATTTTTACTCCAAAATATTTGCCCAATATGAATAAACACTTATGTTCATAAAATGGGCTTGTTAGACATTATTTATAGCAGCTTTATCCATAATTAACCCAAATACAGAGAGAACTAGAATCAATGTGACATATGATTTATTTTAGGGAATTGATCCATGTGCTGGAAAGTTGCAGTGCCAAAAATCTATAGGACAGACCAGCAAGACAATACTCAGGCAGGAATCCATGCCACGGTCTTGAAGCAGATTTTACTTTTCTTCAGGAAACTTCAGTTTTGCTCCTCAGACCTTCAAGTTATTCAACAAAACCTTCAGATATCATCAAGCTAATGCCCTTAAAGTGAGTATAATTTGGGTGTTAACAACAATAGAAGCCTCACAGGAATATGTTGGATGGCATTTGATTAGGTAACAGTACTATCTCCTAGTTACATGGCACACTCTGCTCACCAGCCCTGATGCCTTACATAAAAGTCCAAACTGCTTAGTTTTAGTTGTGTGAAACTATAGAATTGGGAAAAATAATGTATGGAAGTACAAAACCAAGGTAACCTTTTGGGATTGGAGGTTTAAGTGACTTCAAAGAAGCAAAAGAGCTCTTTCTATAGCTAAGGTGGTGACAAGCTTTTATGTATCACTGGGCATTCGAGTTACACAGGTGTGTCCATTTGTTAAATGTCTGTAGATGTAAATGTGAAATCTGTGTACTTTGTGTGCACAAAATCCATACAAGTACATATTTAGCTCTGTTTAATGATGTGTGCATTGAAGTACATAGGTGAAGTGTATTGATGTACTAGCTGATGGATGATCGATGGTACTGGAATGTTACTAGCAGTGTGCATGAAACTAAGGTACACGTGCACTTGTGTGTTAAATACAAAACTATGAACTAGCATAGCAAAATTTTAGGAATACAAACTAATATCTTAAAATAAATTATCCACATCTTTTCTCTAGTAACCAACTGAAATCTCAAGATTCAGCCTCAGAGCTTAGTAAGCCCCTCTCATGAAGGCCACAACCACTCTTCTATTGTTAAATCTAAGGCTGGATCTTTGACATATTCCTCACACACTGCTTTTTAATTTGAAAAGCATTGCCATTGTAATAAACTATTTCAACATTAATATGTAATAGTTGTTTTAGATAAATTTATTTTAAAATTTATCTTCCAGTTTCTCATATAATAAATATCAATTGGCATAACATATGTAGAACTCCCTGAAATTCTTGCTAGTTTAAGATTTTAAGAATCTGAAGACTGGCCTGGGGATTTAGCTCAAGTGGTACTGCACCTACCATGGAAGCACAGGAGCCCAGTTTGATCTCTGGTACTGTTAAAAAAAAAAAAAAAAGACTCTGAAGACAAAAATAAAATAGAACCAATGCCTTATAGCACCAATCCCAAGCTTATATTTTATTCTGTAGTTTTAATTATGGTTTAGTCTGACTGCACTTATTAGATTACTATTAATTCGAAGGTGTTCTAGGTATGTCTTGTTCATTGAAATCCATTCATTTTTTGATGGACATGTAGTTTGCTTGTAAGCTTTAGTTATTATAAATTATGTTGTGCTCCTAAAAAGATGAGTATGATGATGTAGCATGGTAATATGACATTTTTTAACATTTTGGGAAGATCTCTACAAAGAGACTAACTGGCTTACATGGAATTTTAGTTTCAAATATTTGTGGAATCTCTATACTGATTTTTTCTACTTTACATTTCCATCAACAGTGTAGGAGAACCCTTTTTTCCCTGCAGCCTAACTAAGGTTATTTTGCATTTAATTTCTTTACTGATTGCCTTTCTTTCTTGAGTAAAATGGAATCTTGGTGTTGTTTTAATTTGAATTATCATGCATTTGAGAAATATTTATACCAGGAAAATTGCCAACTGCAACAAAAAGGGCTACTTTTTCCCATTAATGATCTGGCAATTAAAATATTCTCAGGAAATACAGTCGTATGCCACCACATCTTGAGAATTATTAACAACCTCTCTAATAGTCAACCATATCTACCCTGTGTTGTGTGTGTGCGCATGCGTGTGAGAGAGAAATTAATTTCTTCGTATACATCAAGCAACACAACATATGTAAAAGAGATCATGTGTAGAATTAGAGAGGGGCCTCCAAATGCAGGTTAGGGCGTAAGACTATTTTGATACAATGTAAAACTATCTCTCCCCTCTCACTACTTTTTTATGACATTGAATTGGGTTAGCCTAGAATGTTATCTTTAAAGTGGATATATAAATATTTTTATTCTTACTCTTTATTCTTAAATATTTTGATAAATACTTTTGGATGTAATTCAAAATCAAAGCTGTGCATCCCTGCAATTAAGCTCAACAATTAAGAACACAAAGGAGCATGAATTGGAAAATTTGAGAAGCTCTACGGTAGTCAAGCCCCTCCATGCTTTCTTGATTTAATGTATCTACAGTACAAAAGTTGTGTTTCTATCACTTTCTAACCTTCAGAATTAATTTCTGACCTCTTCCTATGTTTCTGTCTTTGCAAAAGCCAGTGTAAACCAAGGTCCTCATGATCATGTTTAGCTGTTCAATTAACTAACCATGGAAATTATAAATCAGCTTTGCTCCTAGTTTGAGAGTCATCTTTTTTGTATCCCGACCCACACCACCACTGTCTTTAATCACCCTTCCTGCTCAACTTTTATTCCTCAAAAGATTTACAATTCAGCCGCATCACAGCAATTGCAGAAGTCATTATTTCCAGTGATCAGAAAGTCAGACCACCTGTGGACTAAGCTACAAGCTATGAGGCAAACGCACAAACAGCGCGGACCCACCAAATGCTACTGTTCCTGTTGCCTCCTCCGAAATCGCTGTGGCAAGTGCAAATGAAAGGCAACTGCGGAGGACCTGCGGGGTCACAGACTGGGCGACATGGAGAGTCGCATCCAGACCCGCCTCGGTCCCAGGCCGACGACCAGCCACGGACCCAAACGGCTGGCAAGGTCACAGTTGGACCCTGTGCTGGGATCCAGAAGAGGCCAGGGGTGGAATGGGCTTAGATAGCGCCCCCTGCAGGCTGCTCCCTGAGTCCGCCTCGAGGCTGCGTCAGGATGCCCAAATTCGGCTGCATCCCTAAGGCCTAGACCAGGCAGCTCCGGAGTTTCCTTCAGCGAGCACAAAGTCACCCTGCACCGCCCTCTGGGGCGAGCCGGCGCGTGGCCCGCGTCGCCATGGCAACCTTCCCTTCCTTGCTCTTGCTGTGCAACAGCTGAGCCCAGAGCTCCCTGAACTGGTGGCTGGTCAGCTGTGCGTCCTCTGGGGGCCTGGTTGCTTAATCACGGCTTTTGCAACAGCTAGCTGCTTCCTGCAGGGGAAAAAAATTCATTAAGGATGGAGTACGTTTCAAAATTTCTCCCCAGGACTCCAGGGCCACAGTCTTGGCAAATATGATCATTCTTCTCCAAGAGCAGGACTGAGCCAACTGCAAACGGAGGAGATCCAGCCCAGACTTGAATCCTGGACTCCGGCCTTGGAACCGCTTTGACGTCAGTTTCACAGCCCAGCGTTAATTCCTGTACCACAATTACTTGTCTCCTCCATGGCCAATAAGTACATGACTACAGTTCCCTCCTCCGCCCCCCCCACCCCCGCGCCCTGCGAGAATTCTGAGAAATAATTTAAACAAAATACAACTCCAAAGAGTCTCGGAGCAACAGTGTCTGTAATAGCTGATTTAAAAAAAAATAAGTTAAATGTGTCAAAACAGAGGGCTGATTAAAGAAACCAATACAATAACGTGCTGGGAATCTCTTAAGAATGAAATGAGAGAACTCAGAATTCTTTCAAATATTTTAAATGATTTATAGCTAAGGGAAAACAGCTGTTAAGTGGTGATCCGTCGGATCCTGCTTTTATTTTTATTTTTTTAAAATCTTTATTGGTACATTAAATATACACATCATGATTGCACTCCATATTGGGGATTTGTACCAGTATGAGACACAACTTAATTCTCATTTTTTTCCCATAGCCCTACCCACCCTACCACCCCCCCATACATAAAATTTGTTTCCTTACTCTTTTGTTACAATCTTAACATTGTCCCCTTTCACCTTATTTTACATTGAGCATTTTCTATTTCACAATATATAACATACAATGCTAGGACTCATTTACATCTTCATTTTCTCATACCAGAGAAAAGATGCGATATGTACCTATCTGTGCCCTATTTATTTCACTTATGAGGATATCCTCAAGGATCCTGCTTTTATTTTGCCGGAACTCATATAACAAGGGAAGTGAAAGCACTGTGGTCTAGGAGGTTGAACTACACGTCCCTTCCCTTTTTCCTTAATCTTTCTTTGACTCCGATGAGAGTTATTTTATAAAAGGATTAAAATCCAAAATCATGTTTTGTTTTGTTTATGTTGTGTCAACAAATCCTATATGTTTCATAAATAAATACATAATGATGAGTATTTTCTATCTATATACTTATGAACAGATTATAATTTCTTTCACTAACAAAAGCATAAAAATTGAGACACGAAGGCTCTAGCTTATATGTTCATTTTCCCTCTTAATATCTAAGCATTTCCATTTGGTGGGAAGAGAAAATATATCTTAAAGTATTTATGTTCCACTGAGGGAAACAAATATGAGTTTCCATCGAAAACATAACGAAATTAAAGGATGTCAAGATCATTTTGCTGTCATAAGCCCCACTGAGGATGAATACTTTCCTTTTGTTCTCCACATCCAGCTGGAGAATTTCACAGGGAAGAACAGCTGTCAGTTCAAGATGGAAACTGGTGAGCGAAGAGAGGCCTGGTGGCTGGTCAGGCTGTGTTTGGAGACAGCTCTTCACTCACGGCGGTCTCCCTGCACCCAGGGAGTCCCAGCTTCCACCCTGCAGAAGACAGAAGCTGGTAGCAAGTGAGGGCCCCGTCCATGCACGCAGAAGGCTCAGGAAGCCCAGGCCTGGCCTGCGGTTGAATTAAACCACTGGCCTTTAAGACTTGAGAACTGTTTACTGTGAATCTTACTTAGAAAACAAAAGGGAAAAAAAGAGCCACAGATCATCTGTGAAGTTTACTTAGAAGAATATTTTTTACATGATTTTGTAATAGTAAAATATCAGAGTACATGTGAAAGTCCAAGAGTTGGAGCAACTGTGCAGTGGTATGATAAAGCCTCATGAGTCACTGGGATGGGAAACATAGAACAGTCATGCATGTGAGAAAGTGCTCACAGGAAGTGCTCAGTGAACAGACAGGCGTGTTAGAATTCAGAAGCTAGGCTGGTGTTACACAGTAAATTATCTTGTACACAACACCGAATGTACAAGAGTACCTCAGGTCGCAAACTTGATTCTTTTAACAAATTGACTGGTGGCTAACCAAATCAAAATTCCCCACAAGGTCAACACTGAACCTAACCATTACATTTGATTTAATAGGAGAGCAATTCAGTTTGTGACCAGAATAGTGAAATTAAGTCCGTGAACTGAAACACCTTTGTGTACTCTGTAAGTCTCTAGCAGTTTAGACTTCAAAATTATGGCTCACCATTTTTTTTCTCTTTTTGTCTTGACTTTTCTCATCAGTCCATCATACGGTGTTGATGGGTCAGGAGTTATCAAGAAGACATTAGTGAGTGAAAGTTTTATCAGTAGCCGAGCCAGGGCACCAGGTGCTCTGATGTCTTTTTAAATCTTCGCTTTGCAAGTAGCTTGAAACTTCTTCTAAGCCTGGTAATTAAAGGGTACTACATGAGAAGCATTACCCACTCCATATACCTACCATCTGTCTTGAATCCCAAGTTCCTTTCTAACCTAATTCTTAAAGCACATACAGCAACACATATCTACCTGAGGACATCTGTCTGTAGCATTAAAAAGATTACATCAAGCTGATGACCATGCACGCCTCTAGTAAGCACATACTGGGCAATCTCAGATTAAATGTGTATCTGGGCTCAGGTGTGATTTTCCATAAGCTCTTCATGACAGTGAAGCTGACCACGTGACGCCCTAATGGGAAAGCCACAAGGCCTGGCCACTCAGCTTCCTGCACAGCCCTGAGGATCCCACTGTCTGGTCCCTGCTAATCCTCTGGTGCTTTGAAGCCCATCCCTGCCTTTCCCACCTCCTGCACTCAACTTCTCTGAGATGACAATACCTAATACACATTGAACCTTTTTATGTGCTAGACCTTCCTGTAATTCTCCCATCAAATATTGAGGGTATATATTATTCTACCACAATACTCTCCTTCTATTTTACAGATAAATAAACGAGGCAAAAAAAGTTAAACAGTCTCATTCACAGTCTTATCATCTAAAGTTATTAAGGATTTAAGTGTGAACCAGGAACACTGACTTTAACTCTGAGCTGTTACACAACTGTGTAGTTGTTCTTGTAAGTCATTAGCTTCAGATACTCTACTTTCACATCAACTCCATTGTGTGTAGAAGGCTCTCTACTTTGCTAGACTCATGATTTCACTTTCAAAAAACAAAGGTAATGTATACCTCTGAAAATTCTTCATCAATCCCTATTACCAGGCTTGAGGATTTTTCTACACATTACCATATGTCCTTTCATTATGGTATATATTACAGTACTATAAGGTACATTTATTGCTTGCCTTTGCCATCCATCTATGAACTCTTTGAAGTTAAGGTGCAAATTTCTATTAATGCTTATGCTTCCTCCATCCGGCATAGTATATGACATGAGATGCTTAATAATTAATCCAGAACTAGTGTGTTGTTCTGCTTGTCCAAAAGCATGGTTACCACATGTACAACAGTAGCCCATGACCCTCTGTTAGAGTAAATCCTGGTAGACAAATGCTGGCTCACTAGCCAGAGGACCCATATAATAATAGCTTCTCTATAAAGCATAGTCTTTTCTTGATCAGTTCTGGTTAAATATGGCATATTGTTAGGGAGGAGAAGAGAGGATTAAAAGAAACTAAAAATACTTTCAGGAATTAAATTTGACAAACTTCCAGCCATCCAATAAGGAAAGATCCTCTCATGGGAGGGATGGAGTTGGTAAAGGACTGAGGGCTCAGCAGGTGATTGGCAACGCCCACTTTGAGGAAGCTTTTTGGGTGGCAACCAGAAGACACCTGCAAAACACCTGGCTAGGGCAGTTCACACTTCAGCCTCAGGCTTCTACTTCCATACCTTAACTTGGATTTCCTGGAAGTGATGGTCTATGTGTGTTAGCATTCTTGAGTAGAAGCAAGGTGTTCTTATTTCAGTTAGACTAATATCAGGACTGACAGAACAGTGGAAAGTAACTGATGTTTAAGCAATACGACAGCTGTGTAGTGTGTGCTGTACTCACGTCGTCTTCGTGTGGTGTCTCAAACATGATTCAGAAAAAGCATGAAAATAAATCAACCCATAAGCCAAAGGTAAACAGGCTGTTAGTTCACTTTGAAGATCTGATTTAAACTTTGCTTTGGGCTTTTAGGTCTATTTGTGTTTCTGTTTTGAGGGAATCTGTGATATCCTCAAGGACACCAAACAAATGCTTTGAAGGGAAGCATAAAAGGATAGAAGATGCATCTCCATTCATCTGGAAGAAAATAAAAATAATTTGACCCCAACCTATCTTCTGTGATCTAACTACAGAAATTGAGACATGACCTTTGAAAAGTTCATTTGATCCTTGTTGGAAATGTTCTTTTAGGCTGTATATACTGCTTTACACATTTGAGAGGTTTGCTTTAAGTTTTTCAACATTCTCATAGTTTTCTAGTGACTCCTGCTGGAGTTCTCTCTCTACATATAACTCACTAAAAAGTTAAGAAATCATACAATCTGCACTGAAAGGACCTCAGCTGTACCTACTGCCAGTTGGGTTGCTATTATTCAATAACCATGAGAGGTGGCTGAAAAGTCTCTGGTGCCAAGAGAGATCTATGGAATTAGCACCTCTTTTCTGCTTTTACAAATATAATGTAGACTTTATTTCCCCACATAGGTCCCTATTTCGACAGTACTCAGAATGTAAATCCAAAGTGGAGGTGATTTCACATAGTATGTGGTTTCCACTGTGATTCTGTGAGGGGCTATGTGGACCAGTTCATCTTACTTAGGATCCAAGGAATCAGTGATTCAGGTATGACATGTCTAAAAATCTCTATATGCCTTCCAAAAAACCCCAACTACTTTGTTATTCTGAAATAGGACCCTGTTCTATCTTCATTTATGACTTGCGATTACTATCCAGTAGTCTTGGTAGTCAGTCGTTTGTTGCTAATTCTCAGTACCTTGACATTTACCTGGATTTTATCTTAATACCTGACTCATGGAGCAAGTTTACCTCATGCTTTTGGTGGTCTCTAAAGTATGGTAAAATTAATTCTAATTTCTTACTGCTCAATCATTAGGATCAAAACTCAACTAGACATTTTCTTCCTTGACCATGAATCTTAGAGAAGTAATAAATATAAGCCTTATTCATTCCTAGCAGTATAGTTTGACCAGTCTCTTCCATGTATGACTCCATTCTTTTCAACAAGACAGAGATACTTTGGACATTTCCCATTCTAAACCTAACTCTTCAGTTTTTTCATCATTTCTTGACATTTCTAAGTTCTTCTAATACATTATTCTTTTGAAGAAAATTAGTCGGAATCTAAAATTGATGATGGTAGTGGTTGTACAATTGTTTTAACACATAGTGTATTTCTCTGCTTTAAATACTATGAAATTTTTGGCACCTAAATTATGTCCTAAGAAATTCTTCCCCAACCCCTTTAGATGCACACTCAAAATCAGAGTTATATTCCATTGCTTGAAGGGTATTTTAGTTACTTCTGTTCCTGCTTAGTTAAAATATTCAACACCCACAGTTTAAGACAGGAAGGATCCATTTTGGCTCATGTTTCAGTCCATAGTAGGGTGGTTCTGAGGCAGGCAGGAAGGCATAGCACAGGGGCCTTGCAGAGTCAAGCTGCAGATGGCATGGTGAATGAGAAGCAGAGGAGAATGTTCTAGGGAGGAGCCAGGGATGGAGGTAACCTCTTTCATCCCATGTCCCTAGTGACCACCTCTTCCATCAGACTCCACCATCTAACAGCACTGTCACCTCTGAGCCCTCAGAACCCCATCCTCACCTCACAATAAGATTCAACTGATACGTGCTCTTATCAAAAAGACATTACCAAGATTATCTTCCCCTAAAATAATAATGGGGAAGCAGGTTTGAGGGGGGCTAAGTGAGTAGAAAAGAGGGAGTCATCCATAGGAGAGGGTTTCAGAAGACATTGTATGTTGTGAATACTGGAGAGACAGAGAAGTGGTTTGTGCTAGTTCCAAGTGGGAACTCATCTTAAATCAAAGTCAATCTGAGCTCAAAAATCTAATGCAAATAATTTTGCACTCAACCAGTTATTTCCAAATAAAAATGTAGTGTTTGGAAATGAAGGATACACATGTGCACAGTACACAATTAAAACTCATTTGAAACCTTAGAGTATAAACTTTCTTGATACTAGTCTATTTGTAATTAATAACAACCTTGCACCTCAATTTAATGCATTTCTCAAGTTTATTAGAGCCAACAGCTGAAGATGAAATTGCAGCTTTGGCCATTTAATTTTAATGCTGATGCTTTCATTTGTGCTTGCTGTGACAAAGAAGTGCCGGATAGTAAAACACATACATTTCTACCAGTAAAATATAAATTTCAATTAATCATGATGAAATACATTTTTACTTTATCACACCTACACATGCATAAATTTTTTTCTTGAAATGTTATATTTATCTAATCTTTGTCTAGTTTAGCTCCTAGCTTTATATATTTATACAGATACCCCATACTAACACATACCCTGAGCTATTTACATGTCGTGTTTGTGGGAGGTTGTATACGTTTCTATCTATGCTCAAAACATCCTTTGCCAAATGCTCTAAATATTGCTTCAGACTTCCATGAAAGTGTCCTCAATGCAACTTTTCTTTAAAAGACCCTTCTAGGAGAGGCAACTGATACTGCTGCCTTTCTACAGACTTCTAAGCCATCCTACATACACCACCAAAGGACGTGTTAGCCCAGATAAACAAGTGAATTACTTCTCCAGGTTATGGGAGCAAACAACATAAAACTTAGTCTTTCAGCTTCAGTCTCTGTCTACATATTGAGCACTCAACAAATTCTGGTTGATGAATTGTGTAATTAAGGATTCAGTAGTTTAGACAACTTATTTTTTTGTCCTAAATTCTAATAAGCTCACTTTAGCTTATGATAGATAGGTATTTGGTGTAAACAAATAATCTATGTAAGAGAGTAGCCATAAATATATCAAAGAACTATAATATTCTGAAACATATAAAATACTATTAAACATAAACCAACTTCTCTTTGATGTAATAATTTTGGATATTATGACACCTGGGAATATTATAGGCTCTTATTGGCTATCACAGGGATCCTTGGTCTATTTAATAAAGAAATCTTAGAAGCATGTCGAGTGTTAGTAAACTTATTATACAGCAATATCACTCTATTTCAAATATTGACTTAAAAGTAGTTCTAACCCTAGAGAAAAATATTTTGGAAGATACTGCAGAGTTTTCATTTAGTAATTTTCTGAATTTCTATATCTCTGACATAGCTTTCCTTCTGTACTAAAGTTTGCAATCACATTATCAATATTAAGGTTATTCTGGACAAAGGCTTGTACTTGGGGGCCATGCCAAGGAGGTCCTGTTCTGTGTATGTCTATGTCCAGTTCCCTAGTTCCCTTCTCACCATACAATCCTCACTTCTGAGTTTGATATTTTGACTCTTTATCACACTTTGCCTCACCATCTTTCATAAATGTTTTGACCTCCAGCTGGTATTAAGGACATCAGCAACTGTGAAGGCTTCAGTCCTTCCTTAAATTTAGGAACTCTGCTACTTCCTGTGGAAATGCTCCTCCCCGATCCCAGATGGATCGTTCTCCAACACCTTCCACTGATGAGGAACAAAGACTCACCAGGCACAGTCTGGATAAGCTTTTTACTCCTGCTGTTACAAATACGTGGCCAGCCCCTAATAATTGGGAGCCAATCCATTCCTGACCAGTTTTGAATGACAACAAATAACATACTTTTCAAATGGAAAAAAAAAAGGTACCTTCAGCATTTCTTGAATTGTAATCTTACTTTGAATATCTTTGAGTATGTACAGGCACAAGAGTTACATTTTGTGTAATAAATTCACTATACTAATTACCATTCCTTGAAAAATTAGAATCCAGATTTCTTTGTGAATAGTGGTAACAGAATTTTAAAAATCTCTAAACACCCTAAAAAGATGTTTCTTTTCTACTGTATTATAAGGAACACCTGGGAGTCTCATGTGTGTTTGTGTTTGTAACACCATGAAATATTTATACATTGGATTATGTCATATGAACTAGATGTATTTTACAGAAGATATGATGATTGTGTGGCTGCCATAAAATCATAACCACATATGTCACAGTGCTGGAGCAACAGGAACCAGGCACTTCAATCCAGCACAAATTTCCATTTCTCAATTTTCCCACATGCCTTCTCTTCAGTAATTCCTTTTATGATACAAGTTATAAAAACTATTGAATGTCAGGAGGTATGTGTGGAAGAAAATTTAAGATTTGAACCGTCGTTAACTCAAAAAAATCATTTCATACTTTGGAAAATGATGTGCTCCAGCCTAGTTCAAAACCATCTTAGTTTCCGGGCTTAGCCTGGTTTCAGCATCACTGTTTCCATAACCTCTGTGTAGCTTATGAAACAACTACCCTCTTACTTTGGACTTCAAATAAATTGCAAATTAACATTATATGATTTTTCTCAGATGGGAATTGAGTTGCTAGTATTTCCAAAATGAATGAATTTAGAGCTTATCATAAATACACACTCTCTGTACTTCTCATTTCAAGTGCTATTTAACATGTTGACATAGAGCTGCTTCCACACTGCATTCATTGCTGGAATCAATGCCTAATTTGAAACATGCATCCCATTAAAAAGATGATTGTATATGGAAAGGAAATAACTTCCTTAGCTCCTCTATGTATATCAAGAGAGAAATCTGGATCCGTTATGTAGTTTAGGCTTAAAATTTTGATTAAAACACACTGAAAATCTCATGGAGCTCAGCCCAAGGCACAAGATAGGAACTGAACATATTGAAAAAACATCAGGTGCCCAAGTACCAGTTTAAGTATCTTTTCTTACCGATCTATATAATAAACAATCCACATGAATGTAAAAGCCAGCAACTTCCTGGATAATAGCCACATCTGTTTTCCAGTCCCACTTAAGTCCTCTATCTCTAAATGTGGTGAATAATTCAATTTTAAAGCTGGAAGGAAATTTACTCTTTTCATGTCACATGAGAAACTGAGGCACATGGGGATTTCTCCTTAATACTCATGCTAATCCTTCCAGTTTTATACTAAGGGTCACTCCTTTGGGGGGGCCAAACTTCTTACTGCCATCAAAATCAAGGTCCCTCATTTCATAATCACAGATCCCTCTAAAGTTTTCCTTCATAAACATTTTTGTGCAATTGAAAGTCTTAACTTTTGGTTTAGAATTTGCTCCCACAAACCGAGTAAGTAAAACCACTTACTGTAAGACCAGTACGACCACTTATTATATAACATGGATCTGTAGCATGACCTAGGTATGTGTACTGTGACCAATTAATATTTAGTAAGTCAGTGTTTCAGAAATGTGCATTGATACAGACACATAGCTTGTCTCTTATACAAAAGGGAGGGTTAAATAAAATTGTTTTTAAATTCCTATCAACCCCAGAAGAAATTATGAGTGATGTTTGCTGCCTTACCCTCTTTCATGGATATCAGACAATACATTTCTTCTTAACACATATTCTCCACTTACTATCTATGTGATGTAGTCACGGCCCATCCACACAGAGGAAACACGTAGACCACAAAGACTCAGGTACTGAACCTTTTGGTCTGGCTGCAGTCCCTGCTGAGACCTCACACCCCAGTGTATTTTGATAAATTATAAGGCAGATAAATATGCAAGACACTCATGAGAAAGGGGTCAAGAAATCTTGCCTGAGAGTCCTAAAGGAAAAACTTCCATTGACATTTTGAGAAGGATATATAGGCTCCCTGGAAGAACTATTCTGAAGCAAGCTTCTGATTAGAGATTGTAACTAAAAACAAACACCACCTTTCATCTCTGACCTCCAGAGAAGCGTGATTTATTAATAACATAGGAAAGCAGAATAATTTAATTCCCACTGTTAGCAAAGATGCAGGAGAATTGTGGGAGAAAAGAAAGGGGGGGTCATTTTAATCTATTTTGCTTTCCTTCACCAAAGGCAGGCCTACAGGTTTTCCATGCATTCGAAAAAAAATATGTTGAATTTTAGGACATAATTCTTCTTCCTGACAGATTCTACTGTGTGGGTTGTTCATGAAGAATGAGCTCTCTTTGAAAGAAGAGATCAGTAAGAGTGAGAAAATTGGACTGATCTCTTGGTACAGAAAAAATAGCCAGAATAATGAAGATCAGAATATTTGACTGATTGCTGCTTTACAATGTGAACAATCCAGATGAGACAAATTTATCTACAATAAGTTTTTAAACTGTCAGCCATTTTACTAATAATCAGGAAATATGTGTTATAAAAGTATACATATCGGATTTCTCAAGGTTCTTTTGCCTCCTCTTCTGTTGCTGGATATAAAACCTGACCCCGTGATTTGAGTGAGGAGAGGCATAATATGTTTAATGGTTTGAAGGGATTTAGTTCATGGCTTGCTCTGGGATATGGAATCATGAGAAGAGGAGAAGCAAAACTATTTAGTTCAGGGTGGAAAGCAGAGCAGGGGGACAGAACAAGGAAGGAAGGGGCCCGGGATGAGACAAAAGTATTCAAGTTCATGCTTCCAGACCCACTCAGACATTCCCAGAAGGAGCCTTTCTAATTCCACACGTGGCTCAGAAGCCAAACAAGTTGACAGAGTTAAATTTAATCACCACTGCAAGTAAGACAACTACACAGAGATCACAGCATTAGCCATGTACTCCAGCAACTTTAAACTACTTTGTGACAGGTTGCTGAGACCCAGACTTTTGGACCAAAGAGAAAAGATGCACATCAGACTCCACTTCATATCACCTAACATTCCATGTGGATTGTTACCACAGTGAGCTATGATTGCCACTTTGTGGAGTCCATTCAACAGTTGTTTGGTTCCTATTTCATGATTACATTTGAAGCAATTCACTCATGCTTGCATTTCTTAAAAATTAATTTTTTGAAAGTATTTTTTGAAAACCTTTCAAGTTCCCAGGACTTCTCCAAAAAAACAGTAAGGAAAAATTGTAAGAAAATAATTCTTTGCACATTTTTCTACTTGAATGAGCTCTTCTTTGGTCCAGGAAAGGACTCCCTGTGTGCAAGATTTTAATTCAGATCATTACTTCTATAGGGTAAGGCCCAGCTATTTGGATGAACACTAATCTGTATATTGCTGTGAAGGCAGTTTGTAGATAGAATTTAATATTTATAAGCAGATGATTTGGCATTATTTAACATTTAAAAGGAAAGGATGTTCCTAGCAGTTGTAGCAATGTATATGAAAGGGACAACACTGCACAAAGGGAAATAAATCAGACAGAGAAAGAAACAGCCCACGTGACTTCTCTTACATGAGAAATATACTTTAAAAACTAAGTACACAAAACATAGATGCAGAAATTGTAGGGCATAAAGCTAATGAGGGTAATCCCGCTTAAGAAAGAGAATATTAAAAATGTACAGAATTGGGTACTGACATTGGAGAAGACCTACACAATGAAACATGCAAATTTGACCTTTATCAGTGCCACAGCAAGTCTGTTTCTTTTCATAAAAACTATGACTTGCATACCATTGTTCTTATTTTTCCCAATGTAATTGTGAAGAAAACGAGATTTAGAAAGTGATTGGGTCTATGCCTTGGGGCTCAGGATGTGGCAACATATAATTCTAGGATAAAAATTTTATGTAAGAGTTGATGCTTCCAGCTCTCTGTGGAATGTATTCTAAATAACATTTCCAATTTTTAAAATTATCTTCATTGGTACATTATGAATACACACAATAATCTCATTCAACATTAAGAGTTTGTACCAGAATATGACATGACTTGATTCTCATTTTTTCCCTTTTCCCCCCAGTCTGCCTCCCCAACCCCCTATATACACAATCTTTCTTTTCTTTTTTTATTTATTACCACATTCATTTTCCCCTCGTTATTTCCAATTTTTGTTTGAGGTGAGGAGGTACTAAGAGGGATGTGATTTTTAATTTTATATAATATGCCTTCTTAATTTCTAGGTCCAGAGGGTACCACCATCTCCTTTGGCAGGAGTACAGGATGCAGACAAAGGATATATCATGTAAACAAAGGCCAGAACCAGCTGGGCTTGGGCACAAAATAGTAGTGTATTTTTTACATTTGTTTTTTATTCTTTAAAGAAGTGACTGAGAAGTAGAAGCACAGTAACAAATTATTCATTCCCTACTGCATGTTCAATATTATATTCAACGATACTTGCCTTTACAATAAACATCATCACATCTCCAGTAAGCTTTAAACACATCTTGATATTTTGTTAGACTTATTTCATAATTTTTGAAATCTTACAAATAGAAATTAAGACACACTTACTTGTATTGTGTCCCCTTCTCAGTCACATTTTCTTGATCTCAATCATTATTTGCTGAATCAGTGAAAGAATAAACTAATGCAGAGTAAGATATATGCAATGAGGCATAGTCATATTTCTTCCTTCCTTCCAAGAAAAGTTGAAAGTGCTTCTGTCCTTCACTTTAGCCAAGTATTTTGGCACATACCTGTAATCCTAGCACTCAGGAGGCTGAGGCAGAAGGATCACTACGATTTTGAGGCCAGATTGCTCTACAGAGTGAGCTCAGTCCCAGCTTGGACTACAGAAGAGAACCCTACCGCAAAAGGAGAAAAAAAAAAACAGACAAAATTCATGTTCAGTGGAACATCCTCAATACTTGATTCATTTACAATGTTGAAGAGCATCATGGGAGAATCAATTACTGTGGAACATCAGAAAGGCTTGAATCAACTCATGCTTGGTCCATTATTTAATC
The DNA here is from genome assembly GCA_004026965.1 of Petromus typicus. Lineage (NCBI taxonomy): Eukaryota > Metazoa > Chordata > Mammalia > Rodentia > Petromuridae > Petromus > Petromus typicus. The sequence continues at coordinate 41,877 of PVIR01007772.1, read as the reverse complement.
TCTAACTAACTTACAGGCTCTGAATGTGTCTATGTTTAAAAAATGCTCTCTAGAATCTCCTCACATCCATTTTTAGAACCACAGAATATTTTTCCTTTAATTGCCACAGAGATCTATAACTGCAGTGAAGATGAACACCACCAAAGGTTATGAAAAAGGGGTACCACATGTGAAAGTCGCTTTTTAGCATTACAGGTGCAATGTTTTAAACTCCGTTGGAAAGAGGAAGATTATATAGGCATGGGAAACAGAATCACATCAAAGTTATGTGACCTACAACTTCTAAAGAACTCCTGGCTTTGAGTTCAGCTCTGGCTTTTGTGTTCAAGTGAGAACGGTTTGCAAACTATGGTTAAACTCTAGACAGACAGAGTAACGAGCTACTCTCACATTCACCCAGGTTCAAAGTTCTTGCATGGGGACCGGAAGTAGGAGTTTGGTCTGTTAAAGCTGTTAATGTAATGAAATATTCAGAATAGTCAAATGCTCAAAGTAGATAAGCCTTCTTTGGTATCCTGACTTCTCAAGTGTCCAATGACTAAGCAAGTGACTCCTTTTCTATATCTGAATTTCTTCATCTATGATATAGAAATAATACTAGTAACTCCTTCAAGATTAACATGTAATTATATATCACACCTAAAGCTTTGTGCATAATGTGTTATAGCACCCATGGCATGCAATTATAACTACCATCGTTAAAAACCCTGATCTGGGCTGCCTCTCTGCCTGCCTTTGCTCCTAGAAATTCTACCTGTTGTCAAAATTGAGCCTGCACATGAGTACATTGTAACCTCATTCTATGGTCACAGCTTATGGTGATCATCTGGCTAGCACTTTCCTGAAACTTTTGGAACTAAAATTGAACAAGACAAACTTTCTTTGAGTAACTACTGGACAAAGATTTAAAACTTTGGAGTCATATTCTTGGAAAGTCAAGATCATTGACTATAAATAAAAAGCTGACATCCAACAAGAGTGAAGAATATCAATATATTCCAATAGACTTTCAGTATATATATATATTTCATTGCCCTTTGTATTGGTAAATGTTAATTTTCTATCAAGTGATAACTATGACTATGATTTAAATGCAGTATCTCCCTTACTTTTCAGTAATAATATTAAATGAATATTATTATGCAAATTTTTTTCAGGTGAGAAAAGTTAGGATTCAAAAAAGTTCATTGATCACCCAGTCAGGATGAGTTGTGACCTCTCTGCATGTACATGCTTCCTTCTGTCCACAGATTCTTGCCTTGTATTTCTCTTCCCGACTTCCTTTTTCCTGCCTCACTTCTCTGGGGCTGTCAGGTCACCCCATCACTAGGCATTCAGGACCCTTTCTTTGACTTCAAAGATCAGATAAATGTTTTTGTTTTCTGCCTGCAAGTCTTTGTTTCTTCTTAGCACAGTTTTCACTTTGTGTCTTTCTTCTTTTCTGTATGTTCCACTAGTCAATAAACTACATGAAGATAAAAAAGATCTCTTTTTCCACTTTTGTCTCCTACAAGGTGCAGCCCTTAGCCCAAAGGAAGCCCACTATACATATTCTTTGAATTAAATGCATGAAGGCTGTATTCGGAGGCAGGAAGAAGACCTCTTCATGACACCACAATCACAAAATTGAGGGAGCTGCTACTGTGTACAGTAGTCTAACCCAATAAAAAAGAACTTCTTTCTTGAACTTGATAATCTCATCTTACAAAATAAATTAATACCTATAGTTCTTCTGCTAAGAGGTCCCTTCCTCCCCATCTAGTTGCAAGCAGCTTTCAGCTCCACTCCAATTGGAAGAGAAGAATGGAAAAAACCAAATATCAAAGGACAGTGTAGATACGCTGAGCCACCTCACAGTAGTTCAATACAGGAGAAAGTGTGTCTCTGGCTAACAATACTAATAAGTATTCTGGTTTTCAATTTATTTATTCTGTTTTTGAAATCTCCAGAAAGAGAAGCTATTTTATTTACATTACTTTTAAGAACTTTGAAAATCATTGTAGTTTCTTTTTTTTTTCTGTCACCTCTGCGAATATATACAAAAAAAAAGGTCTATGTACAAGAGAATCTACAGGATGTGCTAAAAAATACAGCATATGTTTCAATGAAGACAAATTTTCACAGAAAAAAGGATTTTGCATTAATCCCTCTGAAACACCCTCCATCTGCTGTGAGCACACCTCACCATTCATTCTTGTTATTTCTGAAGCAGTTCTGGGAGTTCTCTTTTATTTATCTTTGGCCGAGTTATAACAGCTACCTAAACATCCTGATTCAATTCAAGGCATTTGTTGTTCATGATCATTTTGACTTTGGGAAAGAGCCAGGAATCTCAGGACACTACACCCAGTGAATTAGATAGGTGAAGACACAGAGGTACATTTATGTGACATAAGCTGAATGATCAGAAGTGAAGTGACAAGGAGCACTGTGCATGGTAAAGGATGAAACCATCGGCCATTTCTCAGGCTGCTACCTACACACACTGAAATGTTGTAATAAACCCTTACAATGTTCCAAATTCATTGAAGGTTCCTGGGTACAAACTCAGCTTTATAATTCTATAAAAATCAAAAAGCACAATCAACATCACCTTGATGTTGGATCTTAGTTGGCATTCTCTGAGGGAGGAATTATCTCTTTGTTTAAGATAAGGGCTCACTCTGTAGTTCAGAATGTCCTTGAACTCTTCATGTAACCCAGGCTGGTTCCGAACTAATTATGTAGCCCAAGCTGGTCTCAAACTTTTGGTGCCTCCTGCCTCAACCTGCTGCACCACCACACCAGGAAACATTCTTTGCACTAGAACTAGATAGTTTCCACTGAAAACTCTGACCCTTGGTCTCAGGATCATAGCAATAGCCTCAAGGTTCATCTCCTGTGATGATGTTTCTTGAAAAGCTGGAAGAAGCAGTGTAATCTGACAATTTCAAAAAAAACTGCCGAATTCTCACCGTAACTTATTGCTCCCCATCCATGATTTACACTCTCCCTCAACCATAGTTCAAAACCAAATCACTGCACTACATGAATGAAAACTAGTCATACGATGTTCCTAAGGCTTGAGCTGGTGTCATGACAGTCTTGCCTTTCCATTGGGTGGCACTTGGCACAGTATCCTCACTACTGTATACTGCACATAAAATAATAACAATATTATCAACCATTCTTCAAATATATGTAAATTATAAAAGATGAAGGTGAATGGATAATGTTTAAGAGATACATTTTAATTACTTTTAAGCTGAAAAAATTATAATTTTTTGTGTATGATATGCCATTTGAGACAAATACATACATTGTGTAATCAGTCAGTTAAGCTGAAAAATATAAGCTGTATCTCACATATCTTTTTTTGTAGTGAAACTTGCTTTCTCAGTGATTTTTAGAATATAACACAAAAAATGGAGAATATAAATAAAAAGGTATAGGATCAGAGGAAAAGAAGGAGAGAGGGGAGGAGAAAATACTCCAAGAACATAATATACATATAAAACTATGCCCCATGAAAAACCACTGTTCTTTATAACTACTATTGATTGATATTTTTAAAAGGATGTAATATATTATTATTAGCAGTAATCACCAGGCCATGCAGTAGATGTCCTGAACTTATTTCTACCATCTAATTAAAATTTTGTGTTACTTAACTAACATTTCTCTCACACACATACCCACCTACCTCTCAGTCTAGGCTCTGATAACTACCAGTTTACTCTCATTTCTAAGACTGATGTTTTGAGAATCTATGTACAAGTGAGGTATTGTAGTATTTGTCTTTCTATGCTTGGGTGTTTTCCTTAACATAGAGTTCCTGGTATGATCTAGGCTTCCATAAGTGACAGGATTACCTTCCTTTTTAAAGGTATATAGAGTCCCAATCTATAAATATACTACAGAAAAAAAATCCACTTATCCTTTGAAGGATTCTTATATTAACTCTTGTGAATGGTGCTGAAAAAAGGAAGTGCAAATATATCTTTGAAATACTAATTTTATTTCCTTTGGATATACATCCATTAGTACAATTGATGGAGTTTGACAATTTTTTTTTTTTTTGTGTGTGTGTGTGTGTGGGAACTTCAGTATCTCTTTAAATAATGGCTTCCTAATTTAATTCCCAAGAACACTGTACTCAACTCTTCTATTCTCCTTCAACACCTGTATTTCAACATTTTTGTAAAAACTCCTCTAAAGGTGTCAGGTGCTATCTCATTGTGCTTTACATTTCTCTGCTAATTAGTAATACTGAGAATTCTTTTCAGCTACCCTTTGTATATTCTCTTTTGAGAAATGCTTGGCCAGCCGTTTTTCCAATTTGTTTTCTTACTATTGACTTTTTTGAGATGCTTAAAACTACAAATTCCTTATAAATTTTGGATATTAACTTCGTATTGGATGTGTAGATGTGTAGTCTGAAGAACATTTTTCTCATTCTGTTGGTTGTCTCTTCACTCGAATGATCTTTTTCTTTGGTTTCTGGGGTGTGTGTGTGTGTGTGTGTGTGTGTGTGTGTGTGTGTATGACTTTGAAATCAAAATCATTGTCCAGGCTTCTGTCAAACAGCAGTCATCTTTTGTTTTCTTCTAGCAGGTTTAGAGATTCAGGATTTTAGGTCGTTAGTGTGAATTTTGTAGAAGATGTAGATCAGAAATCTATTTTTATTTTATATGCTGATATCTTGTTTTCTCCGCAACAATTATCAGAGAGACCATACTTTTTCATATTTTATATGCTTTATATATTTGTTGAAAGTTAATTAATCGAGAAAGAGTGGATTTCTTTCTGGGCTTTTCATTCTGTTCCATTGATCTATGTATCTGTGTTCTTAATGCTAGTGCCATCTTAGTTTGATTAGTATGATTTTATAACAGATTTGGATGTCCGATCGTGTGATCCATTCAACTTTATCCTTTATGCTGGAAATATTTTCGAATATATGGAAACTTTTGTGTTCGCATGCAATTTTATATTTTTTTAAATTTCTTATAAGAAGGGTTGCATTGTATTTGTAGAACCCCTTGCAGAGTGTAAAGACCTTGCCAATACTAATTCTTCTGATCTTGGAATATGAGATAGCTTACTACTTGATAATGTCTTCTTCAACTTCTTTCATTGATACATTGTAGTTTTCAGTGTATAGGTCTTTTTCTTTCTTTATGGTATTTCTCTAACTATATTTTTGGAACTATTGCAAATTAGATTGTTTTCTTAGATTCTTTTCTGTATAGAAATGCTACTGACTTTTGTATGTTGATTCCTAATTCTCAAACTTTTTTGAATTAATTTTTTAGCTTAATGACATTTTTAATAGAATGTTTAGGCTTTTCTGTAAGCATATGTCATCTATAAACAAGAGTGTGTTAACTTTTCCCTCTCCTGTTTAGGTGCCTTCATTGCTTTCTTGTGTAGTTGATTTGATTATATTATTTCCAGTATATGATAGATAAAATGCCAAGAGTTGACATTTTTGTCCTATTGCTAATCTCAGAAGAAAAACTATTAATTTGTCACGATGAGGTATAATGTTGATGATGGTCATGTGGTATGTAATCTTCAGTGTATGGAGTTACAGCATTTCTACACATTTTTAAAATCATTTTTATATGCATTTTCTACATTTATTGAAGTGAGACATGATTTTTGTCTTCCTGGGAATGTGGTATAACATGTTTATTGATTCACTGACCTCAAACTAGCCTTGCATTACAGGGACAAATTCCTCTTGATCACCATGAATGATTCTTTTCACATACTGCTAAATTTGGTTCACTTCTATTTTGCTGAGAATTTTTGCCTACCTAGCACTGACTTATTGTTTTTTGTACTATTTGGATCTGACTTCAGTACTACCTTCATAACATGCCTTGCTATATATTATCTTTAATAATTTCGGAGGACTTTAAGAAGGAACAGTATGAGTTCTTTGAATGTCTGATATAATTCATTGGCCAAGCCACTTGAACCTGGGCTTTATTTATAAAAAGCATTTTATGACTAATTCAATCTCCTTGCTCATTATTAATCTGTTTATACTGTACATTCCTACACAATTCATTGTGTTTATTAACTTGTCAATCTATTCTACATTTTCTCACTTTTTGGCATATATTTATTTTTAGTAGTTTCTCGTTATCCTTTTTACTGCCACAGAATTTATTCTAATATCTCCTCTTTCACTACTAATTTTATTACTTGAGTCTTCTTTCTTGTTTTATTTGTTAAGATTGCTAAACTTTGTCTACTTATCCTTTAAAAAAACTATTTAAATTGTTGATCTTTACTATTGTTTCCTAGATCTTTTTTCTACCATGATCTATATTATTGCTTCCTTTTAATTTTGAACTATTCTTTTTCTAGCTCTTTTAATTGTAATGTGTTTGATAGTTTTTTCCCTTTGAGATAGGATTTTTATTGCTGTAAACTTTCTTCTTAAAACTACTTTTGCTGTCGATGATAGATTTTGCCATGTTGTATTTCCCTTTTTTGTTTATTTTAAGGTATTTCTTGGTTTTGAAACAGCTGGTCTACCTCCATATATGTGTAAAGTTTTGAAATTTGTTCTGTTATTTATTTCTAGTTTTATGTAATTTTGGTTAGAAAAAAATATTTGAAATAACTTGCATCTTCTTAAATTTATTAAGACTTGTTTGTGTTCTTACATAAGACCTATCCTGGGGAATATTTCACATACACTTGGGAAGAATGTGTACTTCTAATGTTCAATGGAGTGTTCTGAACATGTATGTTAAATCCATTGGTATCAATAAAAAGCTTGATTCTATCAAGAAGTTGGGTAGCTCTGTCCATTGCTGGAAGTAGGGTGTTGAAATCATACAACAGTAAACTCTCTCTCTCTCTCTCTCTCTCCCTTCTCTCTCCTCTCTCTCTCTCCCTCTCTCTCCCTCCCCCTCCTCTTTCTCTCTCCCTCTCTCTCTCTCTCTCTTTCACATTAATTCACATTAATACTTGATTTATATGTTAGGCGCATAAAGTGGGGTGCATATGCATTTGCAAGTGCTGCATCCTCACATTTACCATTTGTATAACACATTTACAGTCCACACATTGATCATTATGGAGTGTCACACTTTGTCTCTGTTACAGTGTTTACTTCAAAGTCTACTTTACTGTGTACAGTGGCCCTGCTTTCCCTTAGTTGTTTGCACAGTATTACTGTTAAGCTTCATTCTATCAATTTGACTGGCTCATGGGCCACTTAGGGAATTAGTACAGTGCACTTCTGCAAGTGTCTTAGAGGGCACAGAGGCACAGCTTTGGTCTCTGACACTTTCCCCTCGGCACTGCTGTCTTCCTCTGCTTTCCTGCCACCATGAACTGAATATCTTTTCCCACTATGTTCTTTGGCGGTGATATTCTTTTCCTTGAATCCAGTTGATCAGGAACTGAATCCTTTGAAACCATGAGCCAGTTTAAACTTCTTTAAGGTGTGGATGTCAGTGTTGTATCCCAGTGATGCAAAATCTGGTAGTACAAATGGGATATAGTTCTACATTCTCTAACTTCTAGTTTCTATTTGTACTTCAAGGTGAAATGAATGTACTGGATGTAACATATATTTGAGGCTTTTTAATGCATGTATCCATCTATGTCTTTTGGTGGAAAACATAATCTATTTATATCCAAAGGTAATAGTTAATGAGGATTCATTCGTGCTATTTTGTGGTTTTCTAATAGTTTATAAATCCTTTGTTCCTTTCTTCATTTCTTGCTATCTTTCTTTGTGGATCAGATCATTTTAATAGTGTATCTGATCCTTTACTTTTATATGTTTTGTATGTTTATTATAGATTATTTTGGTTTGTGGCTTACATAAAACATTTTATGGTTACCTCAGTCTAATTAACCTCATAGTTACTTAACTGTGATCACACACATAACTGATGAATTTTACTCCACAATCTTCATTTTGATGGTTGCGATGTCACAAATACCTTTTTTTTAATACTATATATCACTTAAGAAGTCAATGTAACTGCTATTATTTTGAAAAGTTTTCCTTTTAACTAATACTAAAAATGAATAGTTTACATAGCACCATTCCACCATTACAATACTGTGAATATGACTGCATAATGATTTACTGTGAGTTTCAGATTTTAAAAGGATAAATTTTTAACAAGCATGGTTTACACTTAATGAAATTTTCTCCCCCCAAATTTCTCCAGCAATAAAGCAGCCATTTGAATCTATGCTAAAAATGAGCTCCCAGATATCAGACTTTTTGTATGTGGGTGTTAAGTGGGTGAGCTTCACTTCTCAGCATGATAGGGAAGAAAGCATTGCTTTTTCTATGAAGATCAGACTGAAACAGGTTTTGAATTTTGAGGGCTTCTGGTTAAAGGTGCCTATTTTAGACAGTGAACAGTTTTGAAGCTGTGAGTATGTCAAATAAAATCCTGAAAGATCACATCCTCATGCAGGCTGGGACCAGAAGGCTTCAAACAGCTGCTAAACAGTGGGGGCCTACTCCGTGGCCAATAGCTACCCAATTTGTTGGTTGAAAGCATTGTCTCCTGAGCAAATGGAATAAAGGCACAAGAGCTTTTCAGCTCTACAGAGGACACAGCAAACAAAACGGTATGTAGGGTAAGTGCTTTAGAGTAGTGCGGCTTAGCTTAGGAGCACAGTGAGATGCTGCTGTTCTTCCCGTGGGATGTGGTGGGGGATGGGGAAGCGCAGAAGCACAGTGAGAGTTAACACAATTAAACCAAAGCTCTTACAAGGTGGAAATCTAGCTGGAGGGACTGAAACTATTCCTCAAACACTCTCAACAATATTTTCCATGGGAAGACATTTTTGCACTGGAAGAAATTTCTCAAGCTTATAGAATCCATCCTACTTAAAACCTCCATCATCTATGTCCACTGCCCATGAGCTGCTATTTTTAACTGAAAGTTGCCATTGCTAAATGTTGATGTGGTAGGATAATTTGCTCAACTGTAGCTCTTCATTTGCTCATTCTAATTAGGCAGTGGTTAGTTGTTCTACAAGTACAATTTGTCATGGATGTACTAGCTCAAAAACAAACTAATGTTCATATTTATCACCATGAAGATGACGAGTTACTTGTAAATAAGCTACAAGCCTGCTGCAATCAGAATGCACGCAGAAATCAATAATTCATCCTCATACCTCTTCCTGCACTTTCCTGCCAATTGGAGGCAAAATTAACAGCCATCCTGTCAGCTAACAAGAATGACTTCACTGCATTTTCCCTGGGGAACAGTGGCACCATTTCAGTTCCAGTGACATAGGCTCCATTTTTCACACTCTTTGCTCTGGGAACTTATGAGTCAGATATTTCCTGTGACTTAGCTCAGTCTATATTCTGGGAAACTTATTTTTATAGAATGAAAAGGTGGTTTCTGTCTGCAGAAAAGAAGTCATTCTTTGGGTACATTGGCACCAAAATTCAGTGCAATCCAGGTCTCTATGTGGGTTATAGAGTGAAGTGACAAACAGACCTGAGATGCCACAATCATGAAACATTTTTCTTTTCTTTTTTGCCAAAAATGAAAATCCATTAAAGATAAGGTTAAAAATAAGCATCTATGGACAGGAAATAAAGCAGATCTATGCCTAAGATGGCTAAAATATTATGGGAAGCTTCTTTTTTCTTTCTCTGTCTTTTTCTCTCTCTCAGCACCCCTCTTTGACTATCTATCTCTATCTCTCTGTCTCTAATTCTCTCTCTCTCTTTCTTTCTTTCTCCTCTCTCCTTTTTCATCATTATAGTGAAATAAAATGGGCCCCTTATCCTAAATATGATTCAGAAAATTACATGGAGAATCTCAGACAAACCAAGAAGCTAAGAACCACTTGTGACATGATTTTTATTTCTAAAGTAAGACATTGCTTGGAGAACACAGCAGGCTCTCACACAAAGAAGAGGAGTTGGTTTTGTGGTTTACCAAAGTGAAAAGGAGGGCTGAGGAGAGGACCGTTAAGGAAGGACTGCCACTGGTTTGCACTTTCTGGCAATGTCAAGGTCAGATCACCTGTGCTTTCCTATCAACTACCAACATGTGAGGAAAACGGGGTGGGAGGCCAGCAATGAAAGCTGCCAGGAGATACTCTTCAAAACCCAGTCCAGACTCTCTATACTCTTCTCCTTTGGGTCCTAAACACTTTACGACTTCAGATCCTCTGTTCACATATTTTCCATAACTGGGTTTTTGTTTTGTTTTGTTTTGTTTAGAGTTTTTTGCTGTTGTTGTTGTTGTTTTGTTGTTGTTGTTGTTTTGAGACAGGGTCTCGTTTTGTAGTTCAGGCTGGCCCTGAGCTCAGCCTCAAACTCACATCACAGCAATCCTCCTGCCTCTCCCTTCTGAGTGCTGGGATCACAGGTGTGAGCTACTGGTTGCTACTGGGCGTGAGTCTCCATGCCCAGTATTGTATGTGGTTAACCGGGGATCGAACCCGGGCCCTTGTGCTTGTAAGACAGACACCAGAACCACTCAGCTAAATCCCCAGCCCTTTCCATAACTATTTTTGAGGAACTTCTACTTCTGTAAAATCAGTTGCTCTTGATTTAATCTCTCTCGTCTATTAGTAAGCCTCAAATTTTTTTTTTGTTTTTTTTTTTTTAGACAAGGTCTCCATTTTATAGTTCAGGCTGGCCCTGATTTTATTTGTATCCCAGGCAAGCTTCAAACTCACAGCATTCCTCCTGCCTCTGCTTCCTGAGTGCCAGGATTATAGGTGTCAGCCACTGCACCTGGCATGCCTCAACTTTTGATGCTTTTGTACTCCTTATCATCACAAAAATGAGTAAGTATCTATCTGTAAATTTAGGAGTGAAAGAAAAAGAAACAAAGACACACAGATTGAGGCAAAGGCAGAAAATTGATCCTATATTTTGATTCTCACAGATAAGCTATTTAAGGAAATCACATCTTGTTATTCATATATGGCCACTCAGATGTTCTCTCTCCATAGGTGCTATGGTTGGGGTGAATTATACTGGGGAGAGTTTTCAGTGAGAGAATACTCTGGCCTCATTAATATATTAAGTCCCTGTCAAGAACTGCAGTGCTGTACTTGAGGATGATTACATGAACACCAATCACGGAGTAGAGATTAAGTGAACCAAGGACATAGTAATTGTGCATACATCAGTCTACTGTACAAACTTGGCACATGAGTCACTTACTTATTCTCACACTGAATGAGACTCCGAATGTCAGGTACAAGAGTAGAGAGACAAAGATATTTCTCTCCATGAATGTTTACTGAGTATCAGCTATGCTTTAGCTTTTATGCGAAGTGATAGGGACAAATTAGTAAACTAAATAGAAATATACTGCCCAGAGAGCTGTACTTAGGGAAGGGACAAAAATAATAAGCAAATAAATAATTGTGATGATAAGAAAAATCCGTACGCACATACCAGTTTAGGGGGAACTTTCATTCTCATTCCAATTTTACTAACTGAAAAGATCTGGAATTTCACTTGAACCAGTTCATTCTAATATGATCCTCTAAGTTCTTGGATTGATTTTGCTGATCTGTCAAAGATCTCCAAAGCCAAGAAACATGTCAGCTATCACTATATTCCCCAAAATAGCACTACTCTATTAATACACCATTTACTTATTTGACACTCAAAAGTCTGTGTTGGGCTCCTTTTTGTGAAATGTTCTTTTTTTTTTTCTTTTTAGGTTTTTTGAGACAGGGTCTCACTTTGTGGTTCAGGCTGGCCCTGAGCTCAGCCTCAAACTCACATCACAATCCTCCTGCCTCTGCCTCCCGAGTGCTGGGATTACAGGCGTGAGCCACCACGCCCGGCACTGTGGTATGTGGTACTGGTTGCTGCTGGGTGTGGGTAGCATTGTTATGTGGTTACCAGGGAATCAAACCCGGGCCCTTGCGCTTGCAAGACAGGCGCCAGAACCACTGAGCTAACTCCCCGGCCCTTGTGAAATATTCTTAAGATAGTTGTCATAGGTGAAAGACATGTTTATTTGAAGATGTGCCCTTAATAAACCTGTTCACATTCCCTTGAGATTAGGGAGAACTGATCCAGTTCTTGGCTTCTTCAGGTGGTCCTCAACACAGCTGGCAAGCTGGCTATGCTTTGTACTGCCCGAATTATTTACACATTCTCTTACATTTAATCATCACAACTCTTACAATGTAGGGTTTTTATTTTTTAATTTTTGTTTATTGATTGATTGATTTTTGAGACAGAGTCTCATTTTGTAGTTCAGTCTGGTCCTGAGCTCAGCCTCAAACTCACAGCAATCCTCTTGCCTCTTCCTCCAGAGTGTTGATATTTCAGGTATGAGCCACCACTCCCAGCACTGTGGTATGTGATTCTGATGCTGGTTTTGTTTACATTTATTATATTGTTGTATTTTTTGTATTGTTGTATATGTTTACTGGGGATCGAACCTGGGTCCTTGTGCTTGCAAGGCAGGTGCCAGAACCACTGAGCTAAATCCCCAGCCCATTGTAGGTATTCTTACTCTATCAGCTTTGTAAATGAAATGTCTGAAGGACCAGAAAAATACTTTACTCACTTTACATGGCTTTTAAGGGGCTGATCTGGTCAAAGAATGAAGGTTACTTAACACAAGAGATTGTACCCTGAAGTTCTGGGTTATTGTACAACTCTTCAAAGCTGCCTAATGCTTGTTTAATACATAAATTCAAATATCCATTATGCTTTCTTCCTAATGACAAATCAATGGAAAACCTTAGCCCAGATAAAATTGTTTCACTGAGGCCTGGATTTATCATTTTCAATCCAGTGTCCTTTCAAGAAGAGATAAAACACTTTTTGATTCACTATAAGATTTTTCTTGCTTGCAATTTTACCAGCAAAATTATTCACATAAAATAGGATTGAAATGGCTGAACTTTAAACTGTCTGTCTTAATCAAACCTATCATTTAAGTATACAATCTTCTGTATTTAAAGAGCACATATCTCTGTGGTTCTTAAGCTTATCAAAAGGTCACACTAAAATAAATTATGAGTGGAAGGAAGGAGAAATGGCACAAGAAAGGGATGAAGATTTGACACAAAGAAATAATATATCCTGCTATTCAGAACATTCAGATCAGTGGGGTAGTCAGTGCTGATGAATGTAAGGAGGGAAGTAATCTCATTCCTACAAATGCCCCAATTTCAGGAGTGAAAGAGCAGGTCTAGCATGTGAGTTTTCCAAGGAAGGTCTAGGTAAAGATGCTGTTTAAAAGCTGAGCCCTAGACAAGTCCTGTTTCTCCTGATGAGTGGAGGTCTTGTCTGAAAGGAATGACATCTTACTGGAATAAAAATAAATATTACCTAGACCAGGACACCATCTTTTCGGTTTCCCAGTCTTTCTTTTGCTTTATGGTACATTTTGCTTTTTTTTAAAATTATCTGTGCTTGTTTCTTGCCCCTATCTCCTCATTGATGACATTCCCAGTGATACTTTGACCCCAGCTGTGTCAAGTCCTGTGCCTTCACAGAGCTCTGCTTGTGTGATAAATGGCACACCTTAAATTCATGACAAAAGTCAAGGCAGCCCAGCTGTCTCTATCTATCAGTACACAACAAAATCATTCACTCACCTATGTTTAAGAAATTACTAAATTTACCTGTGGGTTACATGATTTTTAAAAAACTATTTGTCTGCTTTAGGAAAGAAAGGGATTTAAACACAACTCTACATGATAAATTACAAATAATACACAGTGATGATTTGATTTCACCTTTTCTTCATTCATTACCATTAATTTTTTTTGTTTTTTTTTCCCTTCTCTAGTTACTCATGATTCTTCTATGTATATGACATAATTCTAGTTAACACCTATTTCCCTTTTATATAAAAGAGAAATTTTGACTGCAAAAGTAATCATCCAGGTAATCACTCCATTTTCCAGACTCCTTTGAAGATGTGCACAAACATGTTTAAGTTTGGCCCAATGGAGAATGAGAAAAGCAGTATCAATGATTTTTGTATCTAACTTCAAGAGGAGTGTGGTCATCCAGAGACACTCAGACCAAGTCAGTACTCCCCAGAAGGAGGAGTGGTCAATGAGTAAGACACCCTAGTTCTGCCAAGTCACCCTGCCAGGTTTGGGTGTCTTAAGATGAGAGGGGTGAACTTAGATATGGTTAAGCCATTCGAGTATTGTGCTTTGAGGCTCTTGTCTTCATGTGAGTGAGAACGTGCTCAAAGTGCCGTGGTATGTCATGTCTACACCACTTGTCATTGACTTGGTCTCTCCGTGTACTAGAGACTTTCTTCAGTAACTGATGTCTCAGTTTGTCATCAAGTGTGTGTTTTGTAGTTGTTAGCAACCACAGTGATACAGAGATTTCTTTATTCCTGTCCACAGGCTGCAACCTGTTTCATATAAAGGACATAAACTTTGTTATACAGTTAACTAGGACAGTACCTTGAAGGGTGGAAGTTTCCTGAACATTCAAATGGAGATTCTTGGGAGGGTTTTTCTGTATTGCTCTCTGGAACTGAGCCACTCAACTTGTGATATATGTTTTAATTAGCAACAAGAAGAAAAAATCAAAGTAATAAAGAACAGTGACAAGCAACACAAAAATATGTTGTCACCCTGCATGGCCAACTTTTCTGAATATAAGTTTGTGTTTGCAGTGTATCATATTCATTTATTTTTTAAATTATTTTAAATCTAGGAGAAAATGTATTGATATAATAACAACAAACTAACATCCTGAGTTAATCACTCATATAGTATTTCAGTTCATGTAAAATTTAAAAGTGAATGCTAGAATACATAATGGCCAAATTCGTATAGTATCCTGGCTCTGAGCTGGGCATGGTGCTGCATGCTGGGAGTCTGAGACAGGAGGACTCAGCCTGGGCAGCTTGGCCACTCAGTGAGCCTGACTCTAAGTAAATAAACAACTGGGGTTTGATGTGTGGCTCAGTATGAAAACTCTTGACTCAGCCTCCAGCTCCCACGCCTTCTCTCTCTCTTCGCTTTGTATTCCCAGTAATACATATCAAGAGACAATACTGTTGTAACAAGCATCATCAACTGAAACACGTAGCATAGCAAAGGTGAATCTCTCATTAAACAGTAAATAAACATGCTTTGGCTACATTTACTGCTTCTAGTCCAAAACTCAGAACCCTTCTACCAAGTGGCCGTGCAATCTTCTGTTTGATTTAATCTCCTCCATTGGATGCTCTGGATCTAGCTCACAGATAAAGTATGAAATACTTAGAAGCTTGGAGGTTCTAGCCACAGAAGTCCGGGGGTCAGCATTAAACACAGTTTGTCTGACTTCCGCTTTCACTGGATTCGCTAAGCATGAAGCTCTGAGCTCAGGGAGGAAACAGAACAGCTTTGCTGAGCATCTATTTCTCAGCACCCTATTTTATTGTATCAACTGAGCATGTGTCTTAAAAAATGTAACTGCCGATGATTACAGGGATGATCCCTGCCTACTCCATTACTCATGTCTCTGCCTCTCGGGTTCCTGACTCTATACACAGGATCCATTTCTATTTTTGAAAGTGTCTCATTAAATATCCATGTGTCTTTCCGTTTCTTGTTTTCCCTTTTTCTTCTTCAGCTTATCATCACAATCTTTGTGACAAACTTTCCACTCTAAACCTGAGCCTGCAAAAACTAATTAGCACCAAAAGCTGATGTCTAATGTGGAATAATAAAGAGCAAAAGAAATATTTGGAAACTGACAACTGTTTGCTTTTTGTTGATAGCTGCAGCCCAGAATTTTCTTCTGAATCATCATCTCTGCATTGCCCACCAGACAGAAGGCTCTAATGACACTGATCCCACCATTGGTTCTTGCACAGTGAATAGGACAATTTCTCCCAACTAGTTATTTCAAGAAAAGTAGAGTCTACTTGCAAATGGCTTGAACTCAGAAAAAAGCAAAGTAGATAGATTCCTAGTTTTAACCTTTGGGAGCATGAATACAAGTATCCCTGAAATCTATACCCAAAAGATATATCTTTCAGTTTTGTACAATACAATATTTTATACTTTGCACAAGTATTTCTTCTTAGAAATACTTAATTAATATTAAATATGGAAATAAAAATAATTCAAGGTTTATCAGTTCAATGAAATGTCACCCAAGGAAAAAAGCATAACTCGGGAGCAAAAGAACGTATCAGAGAAGAAAAATTTAGCAAAAGCATGCTCACTGACAAAAATCACCAAATCTGGAAGAGTTAGGCAAAAGAGAAATGAAACAATGAAATAAATCCGTTACAGAGGAGATAAAATTTCAAAGCATATCTATTAGTTAATTCTGATAGTACACAGCATTTTTCATAGTAATCTGTCCAGCCTGACCAATGGAAGTGAGAACTCCTGGAACCACTCCAGATATATTTTTGTAAAGAGTAGACTTCAAATTTGAGAACCCCAAAAGCTAATTGTTTAAATGTTAATCCAGTCTGAACAGAGGTTGAATATGGACTCAGCTACTAAAAACCCAGAGGAAAGTTAATGATGCCCCATTTATAGATTTAAACTGCAAAACTCTCCAGTGACCTCATCTTGGTACCTACGTGCATTTTGGGGTCCAGAACTTAGGAAAGGTTTCCTTCTTGCATGGCTATCTAGATAAACAAAAAGCAGTTTATATTTAAAATGTAGCAACTGCTATCCTTAAGGTTGCTTAAGCACTGACAGACCTGGTAAGGACTGAGAAGGCTTCCCAATCATTTTTCCAGTACACCAGAGGCTGTGACTCAGGTACACTTCTGTGATAGATCACATCTTGATTCCTAGAAAAACATACAAGAGGACTGTTTAGCTTTACAAGTATTTGGTAGGAGTTTGTGGAGAGTATAGGTAAATGTGTTCCCTACATTACACTCCCTGACACAGAAAAGTATCACTAAAAGAAATAAATATACATAATATTGCGGAAAATAGAAATGTTAAATGCCATAAGTAAATGCTGAATGTTAGATGTCATAAGTGCTTGACAGAACTGTAAGTTAGATTGTAAGACTTAGTGTCAGGGTCTGGGCCTACTGATAAGCACCACGCCTTATCACACCTTATCTGAGAAGAGGACCTTATCAGAAGAGGAACACCCAGAGAAACTGAATTAGAAGTCAGGCTCTTCTAGCACGTAAAAAAGGACCGCTTTCAGCAGTCAATGGCCAGGCGCTCCAAGCTGACCGGCTGAGCTACTCCAGCCAGAGGCTTCGCCAAACGACCACCAGACGCCTGACTCCTCGCTTCGGTTCCTGACACCAAACCGGACCAGAACTTTAGAAATCCAGTGGTGTGAACTTGGGACTCTCTGATTTGGTAGGACTCCCCCTTTTCAGTGTGAACAGTGTGTTGCAATATTGTGTATTATTACCTTGTGATTTAAGTAAAGTAATAGTGAAAGCAACCTCTGTGTTGGGTCCTCCTTCCAACCGTCCACTCTGCTCACGACAGAGTTAGACTCTGGATTGGAAGTGTCTGAGCAGCTGTGGAATTCAGGTACTAAACTGTCTCATGTACTAATGTCACTATTTCTTAATGTTGGTCAAGGCTGCTTGTCTGGACAGTGTTTCCTGCAGGGGAGGTGGATTTCCCATCTGGATTTATGGTGGCGTATTTACAAAATACCAAGTGCTTTGTTCAGTTGTACAATCTTCTTCTGGATGACTCTGTCCCTGGAGGAACAATGTTGATCGATGTTTCCAACAATATACATGCTGCAAAATGCAAGCAGTATTTCAGGCCTCATTGAAAATACTCTTAATGCTTTCCAGCTTATGGTTAGTCTTTCCTTCTGGTAGGTAGAGAGTTAGACATTAACAGGACTGACGGACAAAGTACAGAGGGGAACAAAACAGAGTGTATTGTCAGTTAAGGGAAGAGTTCAAGGTACAGTACATTTACAATCATTCCTTAGGTCTCGGACATAAAAACTCCACTGAGCACAGTGACATCCTAAGGCCACACGTTGTGCACAGTTGTTCTGAGACCTGGCGGCCTCACCATCTAATGCCAGTGCAAGCCACATGCATTCCTGGCTGCAATAGTCTGCAGCTTAATGATGTTAGGAACATAAATTTATCTTTTGTAAACTTCCTATGTGATTAAAGCCCCTGAGGGAATGCTGACCACCTAAAAAGGATAGAAAGCTATTTTGTTCTTCAGAAGTAACTTGTAAATAGAAGGATGAAAAGCATCACAACCACCCATTCCCTGGACCTCAAAAGTAACACTTGAGCACATAACAATGTTTCCCGATTCCCCCCTAAGGCACTGCCAGCCCTGTGGCTTGAAAGTGTGACTCTCTCTCTATTTGCTTTATGATAAATCTGACCTGTACTTTGCACTCAATATATCTTGACCGAATTGATTTCATTAAGTGCACGAAGTACCAAAGACTGAGAAAGTGAGAGCTGGCTCTTTACTGTGTCAGGATCACACTTCCTGGTGACACTCCCAGAAAGACTCTACTGAATTCTGCATCCCCTGGGGAGCCTGAATTGAATATTATTTGTCTCTAAAAGTCAAACATGCAAAATAAAAAGGGTGTATTGGTGGGTGCAGAAGGAAAGTTAGGGAACAATACAAAGTAGATCTGAGTAGAGTGTGGTCTGGACTGCTGCTCTGCTTGTACGTAGTTATTTCAGCTCTGCTCTCCTGTAACTGTCAGTTTTATCCATAGCATGTTCTTAGGGTAGTAGGGTAACTTATGGCCAGATCTAGGGCTTCTTTACTGACAGGCATATCTATTGATATGTATTGACTGGTACAGAATAGAATGGAGTCCTGTAGTCAAGGCAATGAAATGCCCAGTTGACTGAGGCCAGGACCATCAGACTGAGCGAGGGAGAACAAAGCTGTTCTGACCAAGTTCCACCCACTACATGAAGCCTTTGTGGGGATGAGTTTGATCACAGTCACTCAGATCTCACAGCCACCATCCAGAAGAAGTAAACCAGCAGATAAAGAGGTACAGGAACTTGGACCAAAGGCCAGGTAAAGGTGTAGCCACGAACTTGACCAGAAAATTAACCCAAGGAATCCCAAAGTGATAGATGCCTAAATGAAGCCCAAATAATTTCACCTTTAAACATACCAGCCTAGAAGTTCTCATGTGAAACCCTGAGTGACAAAGCGCCCTGAGTCTGAGCCTCTTTCTTGTTACTCAGCACAATCCCCATCACCCACAACTTGAGGGAGAAAAGGGGATAATTTTGGTTCATAGTTTTGGTCTATGGTTTTCTGACCCCAAGGCAGAAACGAGGGGATAGCAAGGCATGGTGCAGGGAAATGTCCTCAACCCATGGCATCCACAGGGAGAAGGGAGGAGCTGGTGACAGGAATACACCCTTCTGGATCACACCAGACTCAACTGGCCCCACCCCTGACAGCACTTTTAGCTACCAAACTCATCCACAAATGAACCCCTTGATAAAAATTGCACCCTCCAAATCTATGCGTAGTCCAAAGGCCACATCCCTGAATAGGGGAGCCATTTGGGTAACACTCTAGGTCTATTCCATAACATCCTGGACATATTCCACTCAGTATCATTTTTATGTTTTCATTATTTTGAAGAATACTGAAACAATGTGATATACCATATGCATACATAAGTTTGAAATTCTCTGGGGAAACAAGAGGGTAGGAATCCCACATGTCTAGAGTCTGCTGCTCATTTCAGTTGACTGTGGGAGTCCATGTTACCACAGCACAGCACCATGCACTGTTCTTCTTGGATGTTATATGTTTGGATGCTCTAGGGCTTTGAGCTTGTAATCCTCAGAGTTACCAGGGGAAAACCATCTCTAATCTTTGAAAAGCTTCAGTGAAGAATCTTTATCTTCTCTTGAGCTGTAAAGATACACTTAGAGAAAACTACCCCATGCCTTCCTCAAAGGACAGGTTAGGGCAAACCGTGCTTTCCCTGTACGCATACTGTATCCTACACACAGTCTAATGAAGATTTCCACTGGGGGCTGAAATCCGGCCAAAACCTTATAGTCAAGCAACATACTCAGAGATGAAGAAGACTCAAGTAGAGAGAAGGAGTACCCCCTTGAACTGTCACCTGCCTCTTTGTAATGATTACCCACCGGCCATAGATGCAAGCTACAGTCATGAGAGAAAAATACCCTTCAAAGCATCAGGGTAGGTCAAGAAGAATCCCTGTAAGAAACAGGTTTTTCTTTTTTTGTGGTACAGGGTGTAGAACCCAGGTGTGCTCTACCATTGAGCTACATTTCCAGCCTTTTTTTTTTTTTTAATTTTTAAATTATAAGTCAAGGACTTGTGAAGGCTGGCCTCCAATTTACAATGCACCTATCTCAGACTTCCAAATCACTGGAGTTATAGGCCTGTGCTACTTCACAGGCTCCTACTAGAGCTCTCAGTGGTGGCCCTGGCAGTGGCCGAGGGGTGAATTAACTCTCCAGCAGTCTACAACGGCAGATTGTTTTGGTCTAGGACTTTCATGGATTGAGAAACCCAAGGGAAGCTCCTTGGCAGGAAAGCAGGACCTGGATTCTAAGAACAACAGAAGGAGGTCTGAGTATGAAAATTTTATTGAGAGAGAAAGCTTCTTCCTAAGAGAAACAGAAGGAGGAACCCGGAAAGGTGGGTGACCCATCCACCTCACTTTTCAGAGGGCTTTTATGGAACAAAGCCATGAGATGAGGCAGCTTTAAGGTGGGGGCTTCCAAAATAATTTAAAAGAAATTGGCAAACAAGGGAATTACAACAAATAGTTGTTTTAAACAATCTTGATCAAATGGGGTCCAATGAAAAATTAAATTATATATGGTCCCCCCACATCAGGAGGCTCCTCCAGGTGGGCCAAATTCCTGGCCCTTTACCCTGGGGAATATACAATTACTACATCCCTGGGGAAGAGGGGGTGGATCTAGACCTTGACTCCCTATTGTCTTTAGTTATTCAGGAGAATGAGGCCTCAGTCGGTCACTGTTTTCTGGGAGTTCTGCTGATGTCCTTGTCTTTTGGTAGCAGTCTCCCTTCTTGTGAGTTTTCCAAGGGCCTGCCTATCTGTCTGCCTGCCATATTTCTAAATAGATTTCTACCTATAATAACATCTGGCAGATTCCTAACTAGATACAGCACTCCAAATAGTAGCAATACCCTCTGTCGTGATTAAAGCTGTTCTTACATTGACTATGTTCACTGATTGTTCTGAGCACCATTGAACATATAGAGGAAAATCACCAAGTGGAGGAAAGCATTCTTCTGAATGATTTGGAAAACTGGTCACACAGCCAAGTACACTGGTTCTCTGCCCTGTCACCAGTGCTCATCATGTTTCTGGCCCTTTGATTTAGGACTTCTGCCATATGGTGCTGGAGGGATTTGACAAGTGTCTTGTCAGACAGACTCCTTGTCAGCAGGACTGCAGGGCAGAGGTCTTGTGATATGTGTCTTACTGTCTGGATTGTGTTCACTCTGGACTGCAGGCCAGCATACCACACCTAGCATTCCAGAGAAGGGTGGGTCAGATGACTGCATTCCTCAGGCTTTTGGAGACAATGCTGGAAACTCACGACTGACTCTGCCAAGTCATTTGTGGACAGCTTCAGTATCTATAGGAAAGGGAAAAAATAAAGAGACTTGTGGAAGCAGCCACTTTGTGGTTGGGAATAGAGCAAGGTCTTAAAAACTGAACACTTAAGAGGTTCTCTTAACATCAGAGGGAGATTTTATGTGTTGAATTGTGTCATAATATCTTATTTGTTAAGATCCTGACCCAACTGCCTGAGAATTTGACCTTATCTAAAAACACTGGCTTTCTAGCTACGACTGGTTAACATGACGTCCAACTACAGTTGGGTAGGACTCAAACCAACATGACTTGTATCTTTATAAGAAAAGAAAACCTCAATAAAGAGACAGATATATGGTACAGGGAGAATTCTGGGTCAACAGTGGAGCCATGGAGCCAAAGCAGGGAGTTATCTGAATCTAGGAGAATCATCCTTCCTGACTGTTTCAGAGGAACAAGACCTACTGGCGCATTCATTTCCAACACTGACCTCCAGAAGTAGAAGATAACAAATCACCATTCTTCTAAAGCATCTACTCTGTGGTACTTTGTTCAGATATCTCCAGGAAACTTGGTCAGAATGTTGTGAACTAACAGATTGGGAGGTGGGCCCTATAACGCCCATGGATCTGTGAATTTATTAGGTAGGAGGCAGGGTATGGGAGGGGGGGTAGTAGAATACAATGTGAGTTATAGACACCACCTGCAGGTCCTTCACTGGAAAGCATAGGTTTCAGTGTAAATGATAAGGCACTACAAAGAGAAATACAGAAACAAAAGAAATAACTTGCAGTCATAAATAGAGAAAGTTTTGATTCACTAACCTCTAAAACCAGCTTTATTCTTCCCCAGGGATGCCTTTCTCTTTGGTCCCCAGAGGGTCTCCCTGCAGGCCCTCACCTCCAAATAATCTTTTTTTTTTTGGAAGTTGGTGGGGGGATAGTGGCTCTTTCCATTATTACTCATGAAAATAACTATTGGGTCATATCTGGGTTCTAGGTCCAAATTACTCACAGAAAGAAAAAAATCACTTGGTCTTGATTTTTTTTTCTAATTTAGAAAGAGAGAGAGAGAGAATTTTGGCCATTCTTTGTTGTGTTTCTTGCAAAACTTTAATGTAAATAGCAAATACTAGAGGATGTCTGTAGGCATTTTTGGAAGCCAACAACATATAAAACATGTAGAAGTGATGACTGTCAACTATGGTCCAGGTAACCTTTTCCTTTTCTTTCTTATGGGCCTCTTTAGCCTCACTATAAAGACTTATGTGCTATGAAAAGAAAATAAAGAAATCCTATGGGAGACAAGCACAAAAAAATATGACAATATGGTCAGAAGGTTAAGTTAAATCTACCATGAAGGTATGATTATTGTTCCCTGGGTCCATTGCCTTCCATTCTTGAGGGAAGACATTGACTGGGGACACTGCTGGAATAGGCACACCCTTCACAGGATAGAGAAAACAGGGCCATTGTTCACATTTTATCTTCTATTTGTGTGTAACACTGATACTTGAGACTGCATATTCAATGAGAAGAAAGAGAAGGGTATTGTCATTATAAGTATCTTGCACAGTTCTTTCCATCCAGAGTTGGGGAAGTCAGAGACAAGTGGATCACTAGTCTTGGAATCCAAAAGCTTTAAAATGCATGATTATGGAAGACATGTTTGCATCTGTCTGTTGATTTGTGGAACCTGCTATCCACACAGAAGATTCTTGATGCATGAATTTCTCTTTTTTGTGTTCTGATGGCATTTTGTCACCACCTCTGTATAATTCTTCTTCTCCACTGCATTGTGAACTTCTCACAGACTAAGTTTGTTCACTCATTTTTGTATTCCCAAAGTGTAACTTCAGGCTGGCAGAACTCCAAAGATGATGAATAAAGAAATGGATAGAGGAGTAGAATAGCTCTTGGGAAAACTGTTTTAATATTTTACATTTAAGCTTCTTTGATTACCAACACTACTACCACATTCCCTGTTTCTGATACTCTCTTCCTGTTCATGAACAGTGAGACTAATACTCATCTTTGATCTCTTCTGCTGCAGATCACTTCCATGGCGGCATTTCTTGACCCATAAACCATGTGAAGGCCTCTTTTTGAATTTTTTTCTAGGACCCTATTTTCTGTCATAACAGGTCATAGTTGAAGGTGATTATTTTGTTCACTTCCGTACCTACATGGTATTAAGATGTCTATGGACCCAGAATCTGTTAAGGTTTACTTTCTAATCTACAGTGTTCTTAGTACTTGTCACAGGATTATCTATTTTTGACAAATTGACTACCATGTAAAATGTTAAATTTTTATCTCAAAAATACTTTTATGAGTCCAAGGATGAAGAAGTAAGATTTTTCCCTTTTGTCATTTGTTAACTTGGTATACATAAAACATTTACTTCACCTTATAGCTTTAACCTTCTTCTCTGTGACATGGAATTTGGACATCTACCCTCTTTCTTTCCAGAATTCCAGGTCTCTGTTCCACCACACTGGGAAAAGTTAGGTGAGACTTGTTATTAGATCCATGATTTTTATATGTACTTTCCAACTCCCCTCAGAATATTTAGCTAATAATGCATTTTAGGCAGTTCTAAAATATAAAATTGGGTACAAGTATGTAAGATGTCCCCAACAGAATAAGGGACAAAAGAGAATCAATGAATAAACTCAGCAGAAAGAACAAAGCCTCTCCTGGTATACCCACTTCCTTAATGATTTACATAGGTGACTATCTTTTTATATTTTGGCTAAAATCAAGGTATCTATAGTGTCACATTTAATAGGATTCTGAGAGCAATTAGAATAGTCAGGCTCATTTGAAAAAACCTCAGGAATTTATCAGAGAAAATGCAGCCAGAAAATTTTGGAGCTGAGATTTTATAATTCATCTTGTCAATGTCTATACAAACCACTGAGCATATCCAATTCATTTTTATTCCAGATGGGGATGGGGAAGCTGAGGCTCAAAGACCGACATGACTCCCCTGGGAGAATATAAAAGAGAGGTACAAGCTTTAGACTCAAACAGTCACAGTTCTGTCTTTCCACCTGTCCCATTGCAACTGGAATTGAGAGTTATTGTGGCTTGAGATGAGCCATGTGGCAATTTCCATCTCACATATATGGAAATAGATCCACCTTCCTTCACCTTCGCTTTTTCTTCTCTTTGGGAGGCAGTCCAAGGACTCTGCTGAGATCTGCCACACGGATAGCTTCCCTCGGTGACATTTATTCTCACACACGCCTTTGTTGGCTTTGAGCAGGAGAACTTCATCTGGATTCATAAACCTTTCACAAACATGAACAATTCCTCCTTTACCTTGACTTTAGAAGATAAAAACATTCTCCCAAGGCTACTGAATTAACTTTTATGAATTCAGGAACTGTCATGCATCCTTGGACATCACAATATCTTCATTGGCAGCTCAGAGATTAAAAAATGCACAAACTGAAAGCCTGGGGTAGAACAAAACCTTGTTTTCCAGGGGTGAATGTCATCTCTGATCTGTCTACTTTTCAGTTTTAAAATACAGAATGTCATGTGAAAAATATAATAAAAATCTATATGTAAACTCCAAAGATAAACAGATAATGGCATTTTATATTATTTGCTTTAGATCTTTCACATTAAAAAAATAAACAAATTTGCAGTTTTGTCATGCTTTTCTAGATAGTTTTTATTTACTCTCCAGAGTGACTATGAGTGCAGTCCTTCTGTGTGTCTTTCCAACTCACATGTTGATTGTCTTATAACAAAGTCGGCAGCACATTGTTATATTATTATAGTATTTACATAATTAGTATTTTATGGTGCTTACTATCGTCCACTTGATTTACATTATACACAATTTATAAAATATGAATAGAAAAATATCACAAGCAATCAATTTGAGTGTGTAAGAGTGACAAAAATACTTTTGGATGATTTCCAAAATAGCCTGTTGTAAAGAATCCTATATTTAAGTCATATTTGAAATTTTAGTGTATTATTATTATTATTACTTTTTGGTATCATGGGAACTGTTACCTGTTAAACCCTTACTGAACTTTCTAGGCACATCATATGTCACCAGTTTAATCATAAAACCCCCTTACAGTTGGGCATCAGAGTGCTAAATTACAGATAGAAAATATGGAGGCTCAGAGAAATGAAGTCACTTACCAAAGCCATGGGATTTGGAACCGGATCAGGCCCACAGTCTGGATTCATGCCACACTCTGTGAAGATAAATAAGTTACTCACCTTCCCGGTGCCTCAGTTCCTCACTTATAAAAGTGATTTTATAGTGGTAGCCACCACAAAAGGCTACTATGAAAACTAAAAGGAATCTCTGTTACTGTTCCAGAACCCCTCATTCTCACCCTTCTTTACATAAAATTAAAGGTAAATATCATCTAAATTAATAAACAGTAAGACGGTGGCCAAATGTAAATGTGTAGGTGACATGAAGGTAGCAAGTGATCCAAAAAGCTCATAGTTCATTTTTGTAGCAAAGGAAACCAGAATGACTCTGCATCCCTTCATACAAAGTGGAACAGTAACCTGTGCATAAAACATATCACCAAATAAGATTAAACAGATCTAGAGAGATTTCTCTTTCATTTGCTTTTTTTTTTTTTTTTTTTTTTTTTTGAGACAAGGTCTTGCTTTGTGGTTCAGGCTGGCCCTGAGCTCAGCCTCAAACTCATATCACACCAATCCTCCTGCCTCTGACTCCTTAATGCTGGGATTACAAGCATGAGCCACCACGTCTGGCACTATGATACGTGGTACTGATTGCTTCTTGGCGTGAGTCTCCACACCCAGTATTGTATGTGGTTACC
The DNA here is from genome assembly GCA_004026965.1 of Petromus typicus. NCBI lineage: Eukaryota > Metazoa > Chordata > Mammalia > Rodentia > Petromuridae > Petromus > Petromus typicus. Next base: position 15,517 of record PVIR01007772.1, on the reverse strand, counting down.
CGGGATCGAACCCAGGCCCCTGCACTTGCAAGACAGGTACCAGAACCACTGAGCTAAGTCTTGATGAAGGCCAAAGGTTTGTTTTCAATTAATACTGTTTAGTACAGAATAATAAGTTCAGAGGATGCAGTTGTTAGGTGACTGGGTGTGCTCATGGGAAACCTTGGGGTAGTGTGGGTACTTTAGGGGACCAAACTCTAAAGAAGCATTAGACCAACCTCTGCAGAAACTGTGCTTGAGAGAGGCTGAATGAAAAACTGGGCTGACAAACCGGAGGAGGACAGAGACACAACTGAAAAATCCTCCCCTCGCATCACTATAAAAGATTAAATTTCAGTTGCCACTATTTGTGGTTAAAACTTAATGAGCCCACATATAGGTGAAGGGAAAAGTCAGGGAAGGAGCTGCACCAAATGTGAGAAGCACGTGGGAAGGAAACAACAGAGCCATTAGGAGGAGAACTGGAAAAAGCACTGGACTCTCCGGTGGCCTCTCCTCCAGCACTGGACTTGGCAGATTCTGAATTTCTCCCAAGGATCTGGACTCTTCTTGTAGTAGGGGAATACAAGGCTGAAGAAAATTTCCTCATTTCACAATTTTAAAAAATAAATGAGGAACGTTCTGAAAGCAGCTTGCTTTGGAAATTTGAGGGACCGACACAAATCCTTTCTCAGAATTGTGAGAGCTGTGTATCGGAGAGCTTCCTTCCTTGGTGCCATCTGTGTGGCCTTTTTTGGCAGCTAGAATCCAGGACACGCCTTGGGAATTGGGCCTGTCTTCCCATCCATGTCCCCCGGATCTCATGTAATGTGTGTGCATAACAAATATTTACTGAGTGGAAGTGGACCCTAGAAAAGTTGGTTGCCGGTGACATTTGAGTCGGCCTGTTTGGGAATAGTAAACCATGGATCCCTCGATCATCCTGCACGATGGTAGTAATGAAAGACATGCTTATGTGACTTTCTAGTTTTCAGATAAGATCTACACACACACGAAGACCCTATGGGTCTGAGGGTCACACAACTGTTGGATCACATGGTAGACTAGAGGACACACCAAAAAATATCATGCATAATAGGGTAAACACAGCAGCCGGTCACATAGTGGCTGATTATTGTTATCAAATACTGTGAACTGTGCATAAACTGCATGTCACACGCTTTTATAAGAGTGACAGCAATCGGGTTTGTTTACATCAGCCTCACACAAAGACATGACCTACCAGCGCCCTGAGCTCTGACACTGATGGTTGTGCTGTCACCAAGCAAAAAGTACTTTTCATCTTCTGTGACCTTCTGGGGCCACGGTGTACACATGGCCCATCATTAACTGAGACACCTCTATGTCGCACAAGACTGTGGGTCACAGTATGGAAATGCTGACCTTTACAACGCTGCTCAAATCCAGAATATACACATTATACTGTTACATGAAAAAAAGAACTTGCAAAAGGAAATAAAATATATCAAATTTGCAAATTGCAAGCTATATACATGTTTCCCATGTGTTTTTCATAGAAAAGATTCCAGATGTTTAATAGGCCACCTCTAAATTGCAGAACTGTGGATTTCATTTACTGTTTTTAATACTGATGTTTACCTACTGAAGCTCTATCTAGGTGCTATGCTTATAGTTAGAAAGGCTATAAAGTAACTGAAGGTCAAAAAGAAAAAAGTAATACATTTTGCTGTGGTTCCACAGTCTAGTTCATTCCCTGCCTGGAGAATCCTTAGAACTTACTTACACTCTCATAGACATGATCTCCATAGAAAATAGAAATATAATGGAAGGTGGTCTTTTGATTTTAGTCAAATGTGAAGATAAAATGGGTATAAGATATGAGAAAGCATATGCAAATGACAAAAATTATAAGAATATACAATGATAAGTAAGATGAGAAAAAAGTAGAGACAAAAGGAAATGAATAAGGACTTTATAGTAATTAATGTTAACCAGTGGAAAGACCTAAAGATATTATTAGAATAGTTCTCCTGGAGAAAATATAAATTTTGTGTTACAGAGTTGGGGAAATTAGGTATGATTCACATTGTTTCTATTCCTCCTTGCATCAAATTGTGAAGAGACACCACGGAAGATTGCTCAAGAATTAGGATGGATCTCTGGATTATTGTTTATTGATGCAGAGTTAGTAGAAGAAAAAAGACAAAATATATCCCATCAATTTCCACTCGTACATTCTGAGATTATTTAATAGTAGACTTGGGATAGTATGTGGAACAATAATACTGATTTAATTCATTCATTATTTATCGAGAGAGAGAGAGAGAGAGAGAGGAAGCAAGAGGAAGCAAGAGGAAGCTCAGCTAATTACATTCACTTAACAGTCTCTGGACCCCTAGACCAGAAAACTTTCTCAGAGAGTGTCTTTGTCCTCACTTGTTGAGTATGTGTGTGAGCTCCATCATCTCACAGGAAAGTGTGGTGGACTCAGATTCTGTGCACTCATTCCACACAGATGGCATAGCTAGTCTTCTGTTTCCATGTCTGTGAGATGTGGGGCCCAGTGATCTTTTTGCCTTGACAAAGTCATCGTGCCAGCTGCCTGGCTTACCAGGACTTACAGGACACTCTAGTGCTTTATTTCCACCCCACCTCAAGCTTTTTGAATTTAAGGTTTAAACTTTCCTCACTTCCCTTTTTTTCATTTGTAAACTTAGAAGAGATTAACTCTATCCTGGAGGCTCACTGTGGAGTCACAAGCAAACGTGATCGGCAAAGCCTAGCACAGGCTGTGTTCAGTGAGAATTAGGGAGGAGACTTGAACTGACAAGTTTTAAATTTGTTTCCAAATTTTTCCTGAAGTATAGCAGCAGTTGTGACAATACTGTCAAGTCATGGATGGGATTCTTAGTTTAGAACTTGCTGCAGTCACCTCCCCCACAGTCTAAAGGAAGCCAGAGTCTTCATCTCTTTGTCTGCTAAATCTCAAGGAGCTGCAAAGGGCTGCTACACTGTGGTCCACCTATGTTAACATTAAAACTGCACCTGAATAAAGTAAACTGGAATTAATGTACCATTCTTACAAAAGCATAAATAGAGCATTTTATTAACACCTTTTTTTGTCATGACAAAGTGACAGTCCACATCATTTTATTCAACACAATAAAAGCTATGCTCACATTATGTCACATGGGACACAAAGCAAAAGGTATTCTTATTTTCTTATGGTCAAGAACAGTTTGCATTTTGAAACAAACTTTATGTTTTGCATTTGCAGTAGCAGGGCCTCCAGTCACTAGCACAATACAATGGACAGATCAAATATCCAGAACAGACAATTAAATACACCAATAATATTTTGAGTTGAATTGAGAAATGCATTATCATCATTGTAGAACAAATAAAGCACTCTGATGTTAACTCTGTGGATCAAAGAAATCATTCCAACCACCCAAATAGCTACCACAAGCAAAATGAAGAGAATATATAGACAGAAAGTTGTATGCATTGCACTTATTGCTTGGTACACAAATGTTGCGGTTCCTGTTGAGCTATATTAAGAAATGACAAGCAAAATACCTCCTCCCCATCTAAAATTCTATAACTCTATGAAAGTACAAATTACAATCCCCAGACCCAACATTGGGTGTATGCTATTTTTGGTTTGTGTGAAGATTGCTTATTATGTTCCTGTGTGTATGGATATGTATAAGATATACAGATATATAGAGATACAATTTTAATATAATTTACTGTCCTATATATTTAAGACAAATATCTCTTTAGTGGGACTTTAAATAATAAACTTGTCTACTTACAATATCTCTATTGACTTTAATTTCATTATTATATATAGCTCTGTGGCACAAGATTCATATAATTATTTCATTGTTAAGGAAGAAGGATATCTAAACCATTGTCTATCTCTTTTGTTTTTAATATTGCATTGTAAGGGTTATATCTTCGTAATAAATTTCTTATTAGATTCTTTATGATGTATATATCTTTTCCCCTAATGCAACTTACAACCAGTACAAAGTTGTAATAAAAATACATTAAAGTCTATTCTTTTTATATTTTTTTGCAAAAAAGTTAAGTGATATGCTACATGAAAAATTGAATTTATTGAAATGTGTAGTGTTTCATACTGTTAGGTAATGAATGGAAGAACATGAAGCATACCCCTCACCTTACAAGTTCTCTTTCACAAAAATAAGTGTTTGTGCCCAAGCATTTCATATAAAACACTGCAAGATATTCCTTTGGATCACAATATGTCCCACATTGTGCAATCCCCATAATTATCTAGTACAACTTTGAGCTGCTTGTTCTCAAAATACTTCTTCCACTGAGAGATTTCAAGTTCATAATTTATGCTTACTAAATATTGTCAACATCTGGTGCAGCCAATAGGATCATTTCACTTCTTTTGGAAACAGGATTTCGGTGCGATATCTTGCAATACAGTGTAACAAATATATAAGTGCATTTTGCATGATCAAGTAGCTTTGGCTTCCTAACTTCTGTAGGATGAGATGTGCCAACTTGTTTGTGCTTTGTTGAATGGTGATGGATCTTACTTCCTATGAATCCAATGGATAACTACTTGTTTCTACAGTGAACCTTTAAATCACAAAGGCAAGAAAGGATGACCTGAATGGATATGATGGAATTGCACAACTTCTACGGATTGCACTTTGGTGGTGATTTCATGGGTTTGATTTCATTTTTTACAGCAAGACTTGCCCGGCTGATATGTTTACATGTTTACACCACTTTTTTTTTTCAATTTTTTGTGCAATCACATTTAATTCAATCACAAACACTAAAAATAATTCCAGTGATTAATTTTGTTATGAATAATCATTGCGGTCCTTGTAGGCATATGAGTCTTGTACCCCTTCTTGTACAAACTCCTCTTTCTTTTCCCACCCATTGGGCCAACCTCCATTGCCCTGTGTCGTGGCACCATAGGATTTGGTGGTGCCATAATTTATATAATTCTGAGTAATGTCCCCTGTTTCCTCATCGAGTTCATCTTCATGGATGAATCCACATTTTTCTTCGCTTGTTTCCTCAGGATCTGCCCAAGGCTGCTTCTCTCCTGAGGCAAATATCGCATAAAATAGAACTCCACCATAGTGTACGAGGGCAGCAATCAGGAAAACATACTGCCACTCCTCGCGGGACTGCAGGGACAAAAGCGATACTGTAAGTGGACCCTCCCCTTGAGTAAGAGACACAATATCACTGCCAAGTCCTCTATCATCATGCATTTCATGAGCTGCCATCTCTGGGAATATATAGGTTCTGACTATATAAAATGAACCCTTTTAAAAGAGTGTTCCATAAAACTACCTCTTTGACCAATGTTTAAAGAGAAGTCGTGAAAGAAAATCCCCAATCTGTCTATAGCCAGCTAAATTTTAAAATATGTATATTCTCTTTCATTTCCATTGATTTACTCATCTTTTTATTTGGTCTCCTTTCATTTACTTCTATTAGACAATAATTTTTGAAGAGTTACACACATATATGTTGACAAATACTTGAAAATTAAATTTCTCCATACACAATTGCACAGGAGTTTGAATTGAAGGCTATACATAAAGCTGAGGAGAGCTCTGCTTGTCTACTTTAGTGAGTGTTAGGGTGAAAATTATTTTTGTCATATCAGGGATATCAGAAATAACTATGTAGTGCATTGCCCTGAGTTTGATACCCCACAAAGTAATCAATCAATAAACAGTTGTTAGATAGTGTTGAGAAAAATCTTACTTATTGATTGGACAAGTGAGATTTTCCAGGTTTCCTAGAGAGATATTTTCTTCTGAGCCTCAATTATCTTTACTACTCTGAGCTTGTCGAAGAGAACACTGTAACTATAACTCTTCCAACTGTGACAGACTCCTCCACACTCCAATACTCATCTGCCCCTTCTTACCTTATTCTTTGTCATTGCACCAACGATGATAGGGCAAACCATTCCCGACAGTGTGCCGACACCATTTGAAATGCCCATTAAGATACTGGCATATCGGGGGGCAATATCCAAGTGGTTAACATTGAAGCCTGGAAAGCACACATGAACATTGACTCAGGGAATCTTAAACCTCTTAGAAGTGTGCACTATTAGTTTGGGCATACAGTGAGAATGGAATGAGGTCTGATTTCTTATGCAATATTTATGTGATACTTGCTGGACAGACTGAAGCAAGCAAGCTCAACCAACAAAGAAAGAAGCAATAAACTGGAGGGTGGTGAGCAGTAACAAATCTGAGTAATTTTTCTGATTGTCTTCATTGTTACTAAGTTATATGTTTCTATGTAAAATATACAGCCAAAATCATAGAAATATGATTATCTTACCAGATATTGCGAATCCGCTGAATCCCACTGCGAGTACCAAGAAGGAGATGGCCACACCCCTAGTATGAGAATAACCAACCACCAGAAGCAAAGTGGCTTCCATTCCAAAACCTTCCAAAGCAAGCAAAAGGAAACACTTCAGATATTTGCACAAATTTGATCAATGAGGTAAACCTATTCAAAGTGCTCCTATTTGTGGACCTATCCATCCCCTGAGAATGCCTATATTAAATACAAGAATTAAAACTAATGATATATGCTGGAAATTAATGAATCTTTCTTCATGTTTTATTATGAATATTCTAAAATAAATCTAAAGTTTCAATGGCAGGAAAGGTTATTAATTACAATAAACACCAAAGGTATCATGTAGTGATTTAAAACTAGGAGCTGGGCCAGGAATCTAGCTCAGTGGTTCCAGCACCTGTCTTGCAAGTGCAAAGACCCGGGTTCGATCCCCCAGTAACCACATACAGTTCTGAGCATGGTGACTCACACCCAGCAGCAATCAGTACCACATACCACAGTGCTGGGTGTGGTGGCTCACTCCTGTAATCCCAGCACTCGGGAGGCAGAGGCAGGAGGATTGCTGTGATGTGAGTTTGAGACTGAGCTCAGGGCCAGCCTGAACTACAAAGTGAGACCCTGTCTCAAAAAATAAATAAATAAATAAAAATAAATACATTAATAAATAATAAAAAATAAAACTAGGAGTTACAGAGAATTCAAATAAGGATGAGAAAATGATTTGAAATAAACAATGGAGGTATAAATATAAGTAAGGAGTCTGCGGTGTGTGGGATATTCTCACCCTTGTATATAAGAGCTCACTGGACCGAAAGCAGGTCCAGCTAGTCACGTGTGCACTCACCACCGCAATTCATGATCTTCCTCACTGTAGTCGTGGAAAGGATTTGCTTGCTTCTTAGAAAATCTGCAATTTGTCCTCCAATAGGCACGATGATTGTCATGACCAGATGGGGGACAGCAGACAGCATTCCAACCTATGGGAAGACAGGAAGCAGGGAGGCGTGTGTGACCACAGGTAATGGGCTAGCTCCCTGCGCTGGACTTTTGGAATCCACCCATCACTTGTGGGCACAGGAAGGCAGGAGATCATCTCTAAACCACCACCTCCTCATTGCTAGAATAAGCAGCAACTTCCACAGAATAAACAGTAAAAGCGAGGTAAATTTGCTTTGATTCTCTTTTGTCTTCTTGGGGGAGGAAAATATTTTACTGATGTTAGGAGCCAGTAAATTTTGAATTCGCAAATTAACTGTCTTGAGTCTGATCACTGAGGATTCCACACTTATTTTCCCACTTGATACTTTCCAATAGCTCCCCAAATCCATTCTGTGTGAGAACAAAGAAATGGGAGGAAGAGCTATAAGAAGAAAAAGTCCAACCTACATACCTCAAAGTCCTCTATTTTAAAATTCATCTCATTTACACAGCTCAAAACTGCACATCTGCATTATACTTATTGTGAATTTATAACATGTACTTAATTGGTGCTGAGTAAAAATCAGGGGATACAGTTCACTTATTCAACTTTAGGTATTTCTTGCCAAACAGCAATATGTCATCACACGTCATGCAGCAGTGTGCAGTCTCCAAACTGATATCATAATGTTTAGCCCAATAGAAAATCTACCCAACATCAGTGCACCACATACCTGTTGTCATCAGTTATGTACAAACAACAGTTCTCTAGACACAGGGTGGGGGGAGGGCTGATGAATGAACCTCACTTTAATGGCATATCACCACATCCTAGCAAAGTTTCAATGCAAACTTTGGAGTCTTCTTGTGAAGCATAATTTTCAGAGTACATTAGGTACTGGCTGAGTATTATTTGTGGCTATTATATCTTTCAGAAAGATTACTAGAAGCATGAGAAAGGGCTTCTTTCCTTCACAGGGATGTATACAGCATGGCACGAGTGACAGACTTGGGTTCTTGTAATGAAGAACTCAGACAGGGAGTGACTCCAAGGCAGTGCTAGTGAGGTAGGCTATTTAATTTCTTCTTCCACCCCAGAGGGAATTGCTAAACTGTTATTATTAGAGGGAGAAATAGAGGCTTAGGCCAGTGGAGTGGTTGTCATGGAGAAGTTTTAGGCTTGTCCTGCCTGTGCCCAAAGACTGATATCTCACCCTATATTCTTAGCATCATTGTCATCTGGGAAAGAAAGAGAAATAAGCAAAATCAGACAATGGATGAGGACGTGCTCAGTGAGGTCAAACCCAGCACTTACTAAGAGCTCAGCAAATGTGTGATAAATAAAGGTAACATATAGATTGACCTTAGGGCAAACATTATTGCTTTGGAGTGAATATTATGAAAAAATACAGTACTTCTTTATTTTTTGTTAGTACAGGAGATCCACAATAAATTATCAGCAGTTGGACATGTACCCTCACACCTGACTGAGTCCTTTTCACTCCTTCTCCATGTTCTTTCCCTCCTTGCTCTTTCCATCAAAGATCTTCTTCCCTTCTGGCAAAGGTCTCTCTTCCTAATTCTTATACTTTTATTTTGCTTTTTAAATTATTTGCACTTTGGGTTGTTCATATGAAAGGAATTGTGAAATATTTAACCTTTTGTGCCTGGTTGATTTTGTTTCAAATTATGATCTCAAGATGCACCCAATTTACTATGAATGACTCAAATATATCCTTCCTGATAGGTGAGTAGTACTCTATTGTGCATAAATACTACATTTTCTTTATCCATTCATCTGTAAATTAATATATTGGTCATTTCCAAAATTTAGGTACTTTGATTTATACTGCTATAAACATGGGCTGTTTTTCTTATTTGCAATTGATATATTTTATGCAATTAATGTACAGAAAAGAATTGTTAGATAAAACTCATTTTAAAACATAGTATGCTATAGATCTTTTTCTATTTTTTCTTCTTTTTTTCAAAATAAATTTAGTTTATTGGTACATTTTGGGAATACCTTATGATCACATTCCTCATGGAGAATTTGGAACTATATTTTATATCTCTTGAATCTTATTTTTCCTCATTCCTCTGTCCTCTCTTCATTCCTCCATCTTTCCTATGTGCATAAACTTTGTTTCCACTTTTGTCCTTTTAATCATCAGGTCTTTTCTTTCCTTTCTTCACTTTTCCCTACTCCCACCCAGTTACCTCTTCACTTTGAGCATTTTTTTCCTATTTCACAATACCTATCACTCATATGGACCTCATTTACACACACCTTCAGTATCTCATAGTAGAGAAATGATACAATATTTACATATCTGTGTACTATTTATTTCACTCATGAGTTTTACCTTGTGTAAATCCATGAAGAAGAAAAGTAGCAAAGAAACATAAAAAACTTTCAACATCATTGGTCATTCGTGAGACTTCGATGAAAACAACACTGAGATTTCAACTTGTTTCAGAAAGAATGGCTGCTGTTAAGAAATTAACTAGCAAATACTGGTGGGGATGTGAGGAGAAAAGAACCCTTCTCCACTGTTGGGATTTTTTTTTTCTTTTTTGAGACAAAATCTAGCTATTTGAGTTCAATCTGGTCTTGAACTCACTATATAGGCCAGGTTGGTCTTCACCTTATGATACTCCACCTGCCTCAGCCTCCCAAGTGCTGGGATTACAGACATGTGCTATCAGGATTTGCTGTGCCATGCCTTTTACAATCATCAAGGTGACTAAAAGCCTGAGTGACTGCATTTTCCAGACCCACATAATTCACTCTCATTTTGACTAAATATTTTCCACACTTGAAACATTCTTAAGTTGAACATCCTGTTACTATCTATTAAGGCATGTTATTACTTTTAATATATAAAGAACAAAGCTATGATTATCATTTATTCATTTTTTCCCACACAATGTGCTGTAAAGCATAAAGGAAATGCAAAGAAATAACAAGATAGCAGCTAAAAGAGACAGAAGCTTAGATATATTTTAGCCCACTAGAATTCACAGTAAAAGATCCAGAAACTCCTGTTTTTTAGGGGTCAGGAAGATGCCATCCGCATAGGGCCTTGGCGTGGCTACTGAAGTTTTAAAGCCCCGTAGAAGCTGGACAAATGTCTGCTGACTTTGGGAGACATGAACCATCAATTGCCACATGAGGACATGATCAGAGTTTTCTAAGATATCTTTACTTGTGATAATCACATACCAACTTGCTTATTATTTAAAGCAAATAAAGTATAAGAAAAATGTTGCGAGTCTATGGCTGATTCCTTCCTGAAAGTTCAGGTGACTAGCCATTGCCCAGTCTCCCTTACTTCTCTGGTCAGAATTTGGACTGTGTATCTCTCCGTCAGCGTATCTTCTGCTCTAACATTTGCAGGCTGAGTAGCAGCAAAGAGCAGCTCCTCCTCCCTGTCTTCTTCCTCCCTACACGTGTAGATCAAGACATGGAGCTTCCGGTTCTCCAGCTTGTTCCTGTGTTCTGATCCCACAACGTGCTTAGTCATCATCGTGTTGACCTCGCCCTGATTCTCCACTCTCAGAAGGGCTGGATAGTTTCACATTGTAGCATATGCAAATATAACATTATGCATATGTGTTAGTTAATTAACATAGTTTCCCCCATAGCTAATTTATATTTAAATATATTTTTTTCTGTAATATAGTATATATGTCTAAATAATATAGCTAACACATGGTTTATAAAAATGTACATTATACATATACATACATATGTATGCTTTCAATTTGTAGGATACTCAATTTAATGAAGACTTGAGAGAACTAGATTCAATGTAAATATTCTATTCCACTTCAAATATGCTACACCAATGAAAGATGATATTAAAAGCACTATTTCAAGATTTTAAAAAGTAACCTGAGGCTGGAAGTTGTCCCAAAAGTCACCCATCCTCCTTGCAGAGCTGGATCCCATGCCTGCCTGGGTCTGTGGCTCGGGCTGCTCCTTCCCATTATTCCTTCAACACACTTTTCAGTTAATTCAGGGTATTTTTGTTTTTACTAACCTAGTCAAAATCTCCAGACCCATTTATGATTATAAAATGTATTTAAAATTTTAGTTAAAAATAGGAGAGGAGATTCAATTTAACAAATCTATTCTATCTAGTTTTTGCAAAGTATCATTGATTTTGCTCAAGCACTTTCTACTAATTGGAGCGGTATGGCCAGCTGACCACAGTCTTTCATTAATGCACTCCAGCTCCTTTGCTCTCCCCCCTCACGAGACTTGGCTTTGCTAATAGCCTCTTGGTGCCAGATTTGTCCTAGATTATAAGAATGGACCCACACATCCAGCAGCAGCCTTTGTGTAGAAGGGTAACACCTCTCAGAGCCCCCAAAGGCCACCCTGCAATGTTTGATCAGGTCCAGGGAGAACAGCCCTGTCTAAAGCACTCATTCTTCTCAGAGACAAGGGAACAGTTCCCTTAGAAACGAGGATCACAAAAGAGCTCTTAGAATAGCTACTTCTAAACTCAGGATTTCACAGTCACCGCCCTCGGATACTCTTTTAAGTGGAGACACAATATGAAGAGTGAGAGCCCAGCCAGACTCAGGTAATGACACTAGGAGAAACGACAAGACCATCGCCAGCCCAGACAAGTGCATCCAGCACTTAGCTAAAGGCTTCACACAGAGGGAGCATTCGATAAATACCTGCTAAGTGCTTGGATGGGTCTCAGGCTTACCTGAATTTGAATGCCAGAGTAAAGAGGATTGAAATGGAAATCAAAAGATCAAGGCCTGCCCTTGGTTCTATCCCTTATTGCTACCACGGCTTTGGGGAATTTAAATCATTTCCATAGTTTCTGTTTCCCCATCTGTTGAAGGGAAATGATGATAGTCAGCTAGCCAGTCAGCCAAACAAAATTGTTCATGAATTTGAAAGGATCCTCTAAATTTCACATTCTTATAGAAAGTTATGTTTTCAAATTCATTTTCTTCTTATAGAACATGTGTAAATGATTATATTTCCATAACTAGAACAAGTGTCCGTGGTACTTCACATGCTGTGCTGTGAGGGGAAAGTCTTTGTGTCTATACCAATAAGCCATGAATATTTTGAGATAGAAACCATGCTTTTGTTTCTGAATCCATCATAAAGTTTCATGTACTCCCTTCAAAACATGCTTTATAAATTAGCAAGTTTTGTGGGGAAAAGGACAAAGCACATTTTGTGCAGATTCTTCTTCGGGTTTCTGAAGTTGTATCTTTTGACTGTACAGATACCTGATGACTTTGAGGAAGGGAATGATAATTATCTAAGTGCATTTCCCTTGAGTAGAACATCTTTTTCCCATTCTCATGTAACTCGTGACTTCAGCCCTACATTAAATGATGTGTATTTAGAGGAAAAAGCCTATTTTCTCAAATCAAAATGGTGGAGACTAGGTTTCTTTTGCATGTATTCCTGCTCCAGAAAATGAGTTTTTATAAAATAGAAGACAGTTTACCACAGAAAACAGGATACAGATGGACATTTGAAACATTTATTTGCCTCCACTTCCTGGCAGTTACCTTCATGAAATACTTTCATGAATGTTAGAAAACAAACTTCTGGCAAAAGAACACACCATTCCTTTCAATACAGAAATCACCCACTCTTTAAATAAGTTTAATTTTACATACCTTACTAATTTCAAATCCAAAGACTTCCTCAAAATACGCAGGCTGACTAATAAGCAATAAGTAAAAGGTCCAACTTCTGCAGAAATTCGCGACTATTATTGCATAGACTGGCATAGATGTAAAAAATTTCCTCCATGGAGTCTTGAATTTCTGAAATTCCAGAAAGAGAGTGACTCTAATCATTTTTAGCTTTTTCTAATTTAAATGGAAATGACAGTTACTTTATTTTCCAGGATGTAGATGGCAGACATATGAGTTGGTGGTGGGCAGATGAGAGTGAGATAATAATTATCACCACTCAGTTAACTCTTGCTACATGAATAACTGCTGAATGAAACAAATCAAACATCAACTAATCCAGGTTTATGAACAGGCAAAATTCCAAGTAGGCAGAAAATTCCAAAAGCACAATTGCAGTTTCCAAAATATTTTAGCATTTTCCAGCTATCCACTGTCACATGGCCTGTGATACCCAGAATGTCTCATATAAAATATCAAAAATTCAATATGCTTGGGAACAGGAAGAGAAGAATTATTAGGATCCAATGCCCCTCGATCTCCTTGACATTAGTGATGACACTGCCTATCTCTAAGTGCTCTTGCTGGGTCATGGCTATCAATATGCTCTATGACATTGAGATGCAAGGAACTATAAAAGTCATCGCACACAGCCAGGTTAAAGCACTCAAACCCATAGCACCTTAGGCGTATTGTATGTCACTTGCGATCTTCTAGATGTTCAGAGTTAACAAAGTATATATGCTTGACTTTGCATACAGTGACCTTTAAAATTTAAACCTGATATACTAAAGTATTTTGGAACTGAAAATCTGCCTCATATTCCCTAACACTTTCATACTTATTTTGCATGCCACAATAGAGTTTGGTAGAGTAACAAGCATCTAAAATAATTTCACTGAATATTTCCTTGAGCTTTTGATATGACCAATTTCCAAAAAAGGAGGTAACCATATTTTTCCCACTAAGAATTGTTTAATTAATTCACATTGGTAGAAAAAAATTTATTTTGGGAATCTGATACTTGCCTTTAAGGTGTCTTGATCATTTAATGCTATATTACACCCTCTCTTTTTCCTCTGTCATTCTCATCCCTTTCTTTACAAATACAGATCTCATAATAATTCCAGCATATGTGTCCTCATATTGTTAGTATTATTGTGACTAAAAGTAATCTCTGTTTGTTTCAAACATCTATAGTGGTGCTTGGGTTCACCCACTCAATGCCTTCCATGATTCTGGTCACAGCCAACCTCAGCAACAACTGAATCGAATTTCCCCCTGAGCTCAACAGTGACCCTACCCACGGAATTTGATTTGCTTCTCATCCCCATCTGTTTGCAATCAGAATCGATGAAGGAATCCAGTTCATGAACCAAGGCACTAGTCAGGAACCTGGGGCTGTAGAGCTCAGGCATCTCTGACTCATGAACCTCCTGCCTCAGTTTCCTGAACACCAGGAACCAGGCCTACACCACCACACTCAGATTTCTAGTCACCTTTTTGAAGATCACGTTAAAGCAAGCACAGTAAGAAGTTGTATTATGTTGGTCATAAATATATGGAAGACAAAAATAAACAAAAACAAGTGACTATTTACTTTTATGTATGGCATCGTAATGACTCTGCATTATTGAGCTAGAACTGTATTTTTATTCTCTGTAGGCAAATACTCCCTAAGAAACCAAACCCAAAGAAAAACACTTTATAGTATTATCTTCAGAAGCTTTGGAATTCATAATAATTTTTATACTTTTTCTTGGTATGCTTTAGATATGCATAATGATCATCCCCTTGGTAGGGAACTGGTACCTGCACATGATATAACTCGCTTCTTCTTTTCCTCCTTTCCTTCCCTAACCCTTCTCCCTTGTCCCTCATTTACAAAAGCTTTGTTTCCATTTTTTCTTTCCTTTCTTTTTTTCTTATCTCTTCCTTCTTTTCTCCCTCTTTTCTCCTTGTTCCCTTTCTCATTTGAACATTTTCCTTCCATTTCCCAATGTTTAAAGATGATGGTTTTTCATTCATTAAAAAAATTAAAGTATGTTAAGAACATTTTCTAAGGAAGGTAACACCAACGTTTTAATCTTCAATGTTTTTGACTCGCATATAACAGTTAGAACATTTATCAGATAAATATGTATATTTTTGTGACTGAATTGGGATTTCCCATTATATCAAATTAACATATTTGTTCAATTTAATTATCTACCATATAGAGTTATTTTTGAAAAACTGCTTAGTTTTGTAGTCATATTTTCTAAGGCAGATTTTAGACTGTTTAAAAAAAGATAAAGTTAGCCTGGGATGGAGCTCAGTGGGGCTGAACTTGTACAGAAAGCACAGGTCCTGAGTTCAATTCCCGGAACCAGAGAGGAATAAAAAATAGAGAAAACAAATATACGATGAATCAAATAGCAATCATTCCTAAGTGAGAGAGGGGATATGGATAGACAAAAAAGAAAAGATATAAAATGATATCAAGTTAGTTTTAAAACATAGGAACTTATTAAATAATTTGGTTCATCAAGGAATGAGATGGGAAATAAGAGAAATA
>PVIR01007771.1:0-59486 GCA_004026965.1 Petromus typicus | reverse complement strand
GCTCGGCTCTGACTTGTTCCTGCTGCAGCCCCACACTAGTTGTGGTGCCTGGCACACAGGAGGTGCCTAATGAACGCAGTGTTTGTTGACTGACTGCTGGTTCACTGTTGTTCAGTGTCTGGGGCGGGTCATTCAGAGAATTTGGAGATCACCAAATCCAGTTTTCTTTCCTTCTCCTTTTAGACCACGAAACTGGGGAGAGGGTGAGGTGTCAGAAGGCGGGGCTGGTGTTAAGGGACAATGCTGTTCCCAGCCTGCTCCGTGGCTGCTCCTGATGTCTGATTGGCAGATGTCGCCCCCAAGGCTCAGCGTCCCATCCGCAATCTGTCCTACAGGGTGCACGTGGGGGGTGGGCTGAACTGGAGGAGAAGGGGCGTCTCCAGGCCACCGAGCTGGACCTCAGGGCCCAGCCAGCTCTCATGAGAAAGGCCCCCAGCCACTGTAGCAGCCAGCGGGAGCTGGCCCCTCTCCAGATCCGCCCTCTTCCTCCCCCCAGCACTGCGCCCTCGCCCCTGAAAACTCTGACCTAGGGGCCGCCTCTTCCTAAGTTCCCAGCCTCGTGTTTCCCCATAGCAAAGGGGGTGAACTGAGGCACACACCAACAGTGGGGCCCTGGCGGCCCTGGGCACGCCGCGCTACGTGTCCTCGGGATGACTGGGGTGGGCAGAGGCCTGGGCCGCCCCTTTTGGTGGCGGGGACGGATGGCAGAAGAGGCGTCTGTAGCAGACGGGAGCCCCCGAGGCGACACGCAGCCCTTTCCTGTTTGAGCGAGGCCTTCGGGATGGAGCACAGGCGGGGAGGCAGAGGGACGGCTCCACCACCACAGCAGGACCACCGCCTCCACCCAGAAGGGCCGGTGCTTCGGTGGGGGAGCTGAGTCGGCTCTGCGAGGTGCCCCAGGCCGGCTGCTGCCCTCTGCGGGCTGCGGGCTGACCCAGCGCTGGGGCTGCACCTACCTTTCTTCTGCAGGACGCTCTGCCTGGCCCTGATGAACGCCAGGATGTCGGAGTCCGTCTGGCTGTCCCCGGTGAGAGGGACCGACGACGCCGGCCTCCCAGGGATGCTGGGGACAAGGACGTGCCAATTACTACAGCTTGGGACTGGGCGTCCCTTCCAGGGCGCACTTCTAGGCGGGGACTCATCTCGGCCAGAAGCCCTGAGACACTGCAGAGCCGCCCGTCCGGCTGCACCCGCCTCGCCAAGCCCTCATCACGCGGGCGGCTCTGGGCGGCCCTCAGCCTGAGCCTTTGCACCAGTCTTCAGTACAGTCCCAGTCCTGTCCCCACCCTGGCCCGCTGTGCTCCGACCGGCCTTTCCTGCTCTCTTCCCCCCGACCACTCTCCCGCCGGTCACCAGTGATCCTTCCCAAGTCACCCTCATCTTACCCATTTCCCCTTTTGCTCCCAACTTACGTGGGATGTTTTAGGATGTCTCCCCAAAATGTCTGCCTGCCCCAGCACGGCTGAGCTAGCTGCTCCCAGGACAGAGGTAACTCCTCACCTGTCTCTCCCTAACTGGACCATGTTCGGTTAAGTTACCACAACTAAAGATCCCAAATCTCCCAGCTTCCTTTGCAGCTCTGCATGGCCAGTGAGGTTTGCCATGGAAGGGCTGCCTGGGGCTCGCGGGAAGTTCCTGTGCAGTATGGAGGGAGGAGGAGAGCCCTTGCCTTGCTGATCTGCAGCCTCACGCAGCGGTGATGGCCCGCACCTCCTGGGAAGCCTTCTCCCCTCCCCCTCCTCTCTTGGCCACCCTGGGCAAAGGCTGCGCCTCCTGCCCTTGCAAGTCTTGGTGTGGGCAGCACGGCTGGGCTGGGCCTGGGCAGCTCCAGGAGAAGGGGTGGCTGAGGGTGCGCAGGCAAACCGGCGATGCTGGCCCAAGGGCACAAAGAGCACCTGGCAAGAGCCTGAGCAACTGTACCCAGCCCGAAGCAGACGGCTCAAGGTCAGGAGGCCGGCTCTGGGCACAGCTTCTGCCGAGGGGCTGGTGGCCTCTGGGACCTGGCCTGGGCGACCCTGTGGCCGAGGCCCGGGGTCCAGGGAAGGTGCTCCATCCTTGAGGTCGGCAGGCGAGGGTGCGTGTGATTTTGGGGTCCTGGGCACCAGGACAGCCTCGGTCTGCTTGTGTGGGGACTGCCAGGGTGCCTTGGGTTGTGGGGGCAGGTAGGCGACTCCCAGACCCCTCTGCAGAGGTGGAGCTGTCGCAGCCTGGAGGGGCAGGGAGGACACACCTGCCTTCCCGCTGGGCACTGGCACCGTGCTGCTCCTGGCCGGCTGGGCTGGGGTAAGGCGTGGGCGGGATGCTCCTGTGGTCCAGGGCCCTGCAAAGCAGAGGGGGTGGGCACTGGGTGGAGGAGGCTTGAGGAGACTCAGGCCAGCCTGGGTGTGGCCGTGTCTGGAGCGCAGCTGGGGAGGTTTAGGGTTGGGGGGCCTGGAGGTGGGCCTCTTAGGAAGAGGTTACTTGAGGAGGAGGAGGAAGGGTAACCGCCGGCTCCGTCTTTCCGTCTGTCCGGCACAGCAGGAAGGAGGTGGCTAAACCTGGCAGGCGGCCTCACTAGGAGCAGTCAGCTGCGCCATGGACCCCAAGGTGAAGATAAATGGGGGATGTCTTGGGGCGATTAGGTCATGAGGGTGCCTGGGGAGGGGTGGTGGTCCTGGGAACAGGGCGAGTTCCCTGCCTCTCCTGTGGGTGAGCAAGCGAGGTCTTCACAGACCGCACACCCGCCGGTGCCTTTATCCTGGGCCTCCCAGGCTGGGAGCTGCGCAAGAGACGTTCGCTGCCCGAGACCCAGAGCTCAGCGCGGGCAGAAAGCAGGCAGCTGGGCTCTCACACGCAGGCTCCGGTGGGGTGCAAAGTTCTGGCTGGGGCAGCTGAAAAGCACGCGAAGGTGGCCACAGCACCACCCACGGTCGCTGCGTGCACACAGCAAACGGAGTCCTCTCCGTGGCTGGAAGAGGTGTGATCATCCTGTGCCCAGGACAGGGGTGAGGAGAGAATCTGCCCGGGCACCACGTGCTCTGCACCCCACAGGAGGCCTTGGTCTATGGCCTGTGGAGGGTCTGAGCTCTGTGTGCCCTGGCGGGGTGGCATCCGGCAGCGGGGGAGGCTGTGTGGGGACCAGGCCAAGCCGGAAGGGCCCTGAAGACCTTCCGGAAGACGGCCTCCTCCAGCTGGGGACACTCAGGCGGGGCTGAGATGCGGGCTCTGGTAGCCAGTGTTGCAAGTCCCTCTACGGGTCCCAACCTGCTGTCTCCATGAAGGAGCAGCTGCAGCCTCTGCCCTCTCCCATCTCGGCCGGGCAGGGCCTTGACCGGGGCTCAGGGCTGCGGGTCAGGCAACAGGAGAGGAGATCAGAGACTGGCCCTCATCTCCTGGCAGTCCCTGCACTGTCCCTGTCCTCCAGGGCGAGGCCCTCTGCGCGGGCTGCTGCAGGACCAGAGGCCGCCACAAGGTGGCAGACTCTGCCCGCCTTTCCTCCGAGCGCAGGTCTGCTTCTCAGGCTGGCCGTGGGCGGTGGCTCCGGGCGCAGGTGTGGAGCGCGGGGAGAGGGGAGGAGAGAGGGTTTCCTCCTGCGGCGCCTCAGTCACAGCCCAGGGCTCGAGTCCCGGCCGCGGCAGCACCAGGCCGTCAGCACACAAGTGGCTCATGAACGCGGGCAGCTCAGAGACCTTTCAGATCCAGGGGGAGTCCGCAGCGGCAGCCCGGAGGATTAGGAGAGACGGGCAGGGAGGGAGGGGTGCGAGGTGCGGCTGCCACAGCAGGGAGGCGGCACAGCCCGGCGGCCGGAGCTGCTGCCCACCCCTGGGTGCAGCAGAGTCCTGCTGCCCGCGGGAGGGACCACTCCGGACCTGCGGCCTCAAGCACGATTCCTGTCTGGGGGATACCTCTGATGCACCCTCGGGAAGGGCCACGCGCGGCGCGGACAGAACCGGCCGGGCCTGAGCCCTGGGCCTGGAAAGGCGCCGACCATTCTGCTCCAACATGGTGTCGGGGACCCTGGTGTCTTGCAGCCCGGGCGAGGGACCGTCCGTGGGGAGTCGCTAGCCCAAGGCCGCCACGCCAGAGCCCAGGGACGCAGCGTTTGCCGCAGTCTGCAGGGACCCGAGGAGGCGGCCAGCCTCGTGCTCGTCCTTGGTTGTGTCCACGGGCAGCCCGGGCCACAAGGGAGGCTGCATGGCGGAGCAGAGGGGGAAGGGGGACAGAGGAGGGAGAAGGCAGGAGGGCAAGGGGCCAGCGCAGAGCAGCCAGGTGTGGGACACAGGCTGGGTGCCGCCTGCTCACGCTGCCTCTAATCTGAACTAGTAGACTGTTTTTAAGTTTGCAGAAAATCGAGCAGATAGTGCAGAGTTCTTACGTACCCCGCCCTTTCCCTGTGAGTAACTTCTGGCATCACTGAGGCTCAGGGATAAGTGAATAGCCAGTACCGACGCATGGCAGGTAGCAAAGCCCAGCACTTACACAGGGCCCCACCCTGTGCTGTGGGACCTGTGACTGGGACCACGCGTGGTATCACACAGCCACCAGCACGTTATCTGAATAGCATAGCTTCGCTCCTGGGGGTGGCGGTGAAAGCCTGTGATCTCAGCATTCTAGGAGGCTGAGGCAGGAGGACAGCAAATCTGAGCCCAGTAAATTCAAGCTCAGTCTGGGTAACTTAGTAACTTAGAACTTGTCTCAAAATGAAAAATAGAAAAAGAGCTGGAGATGTAACTCAGTATAAAGGCCCTAGGTTAAATGCCCGGTCCTGCCAAAGAAGAAAGAAAGAGAAGAAAAAAGAAAGAGTAGTTTCAGTGCTCTCAGATTCACTGTCCCTGCCCCGCCGGTCTATTTTTACCGAATCCACAGTTTCACCTTTTCCAAAGATCACATGGTTGGAATCGGGCAGTGTGTACTCGTTTCAAACAGACTTTTGTTCATTAAGCAGTGTGCTTTAAAGGTTTCTTAATGTCGTTTCATGGCCCGGTAGCTCATTTTAAATTGCTAAGTAATATTCCATTGCATGGATATCCCACACTCAGTTATTTATCCATTCACATTTGGAGGACATCTTGCTGGCTTCCAAGCAATTATCTATGAAGCTGCTCTGAACAGTGCGCCATCTTGCGTCTTCATCCCTGCCAGGACAGTGGGGTCCTGCTGCCTGACCTCTCTGCATCCTCGCCAGCGCTGGGGAGATCGGGGGTCCGGACTGAAGCTCTTTAGTCAGCAGTTCCCGAGAGACACAGGACCTTGAGCATCTTGTCCGGCTGCCATTTGCCATCTGTGTCACTGGCGAAGTGGCTGTTCACATCTGTTACTCATTTTAAAAAATCGAGTTACTTTCTTATTGTTGAACTTTATTATCCCTTGTGTCTTTGGATGCAGTCCTTTATAAATGTGTTTTGTAAATATCTTCTCCTCTTTGACAGCTCTTCTTTCCTTTCTTCCTTCTCTGCCTCCTTCCTTCCTTCCTTCCTCTCCTGGTGCTGAGGACTGACCCCGGGGCCTTTGCACCGACCTACATACATCCCTGATCCCTTTTGAATTTTGAGACAGGTTTTCAGTAAGTTGCTTATCACCCAGGCTGGGCTTGAACTTCGGTCCTCCTGCCTCAGCCTCCAAGAGTGCTGGCATTACAGTCATGCACTTCTGTGCTCAATTTCTCTTCTCATTTTCTCCACAGTGTCTGTTATAGAGCAGCATTTCGAATTTAAACGGAGTCAGCTGCTCAGGACTTTCCCCTGTGACATCGCTATTCAAAACACCAGCTAGTCCAACAACATGTGTCGGCCCGCTGTCCCTGGGCCAGGGTGGGGGACACTTGGGCAATGTCCCCTGAACCCGGCGAGCAGGCTGACATGTAGGAAGTGTCGCCTGTCATGAGGGCCTCAGCTGCAGGCCTGTTTATATTTTTGTGTGTGTGTGTGTTACTGGGGATCAAACTCACACCTTCGCACTTGCAAGGCAGGCGGTGCCGCCGATGAGCTACATCCCGGCCCTGGGCTGTTTATGTTCTAGATCTGACTTTTGGGCACGTTTAAGGCTGTAGAGAGTGTCTAGACTCTATCTAGACACTGGAGAGAGAGTCTGTCTCGGGAGCTGCAGAGACAGGTCGGACGGCTCACACGCAGCAGCTGCCCGTGCCGCGTGCTTTTGCACGAGCAGCAGGGCGCTGGTAGGCGATGCGAGGTGAGGTCGTCCTTCACCACATCCTCTTACTTTGTTGCCATGAAGGGTGGCGCATGCGCTTGGCCGTCATGGCTCCTCTGACTGCTCCTGGGTGTGATGTCCCGATGCCTCGGTCCTGGTGCCATTGGCAGCTGGGAGGACTAGCTGGGTCTGCGGGGTCTCTCGGCCTCAGCCAGGGTGATGGGGTCTGTCTGGGGCACAGTGCCGTCTCCCACGTGTCACATCCAGGCGAGGACACTGCCGGCACCTCTGGGCTTCACACTGCAGCTGAGGCCTCGGTGGCCTCCCAAGCCCTAGGGCTGGCTCCCTGCAGGGTGGCAGACAGAGGCGGGCCTGCACCTGTGCCACCCTGGCCTCTCCCCTGGTAGCGCCCGGTCCGAGGGTTGGAGCTGGCAGGGGCGTGTGGGCAGGTGTCACTGAACCGGAAGAGCTTCGGGAGAATCATCAGGTGCTGAAGGAATTGGGCACGGTGGGCGGCTGCCCAGCCCCTCCTGCGTCCTGGCCAGGACAGAGCCTCTGCATCCGGGCCCCTCTCCTCAGTCCCCCACCTGGCCCCTGCTGCACCCTCTTCCTCTTCTTGCCAGTCGAGCTCCGGTCAGGGCAGGACCAGAGCCTCTCGTCACCATCACCGTGGTATGTGTTGCAATTACTTTCTCACTGCTGAGATGAAATATCCAACACCCAGAGTTAAAGGAGCACATGTCATTTTGGGTTAGGGTTTGCAGAGGTTCCAGTCCATAATCTGCTGGCTCCAAGGCAGAGGGGGTGTCACAGAGCAGAAATGGTCCTCAGTGGACAGAAGCCCACAAAAGCAAGCGGCGGCCAACGACAGGTGACAGGAACAAGCCTCTTTCTGGCCCTGTGTCGCATCCAGGCCACCTAGCCATCGGGTGGAAGCGCACACTCTGGGTCCCAGCACCGCACCCCAAATCAGTCACACTCCAGATCCAGCCACCTCTGAAAGGCCCACCTATGACCACGCAGGGCGCTGGGGACGCCGGGGCGCAGCCGTGAGTGGGGCTCCGGCTGTCAGAGTGGGGAGCTTGTGGGTCACCTGCCTGAGCAGGTGAGGCCAGTGGGCAGCACCCACAACCACAACGCCTCCTCTATGAGCAGTGAGTGTGGGCTAAGAGGGCACGGGGGCGGCCCTGGGTCCCCAAGGCCGGCGACCTCTCTCCTTACCTTCTGTGAGACAGAAGCTGGGGCCTGTCCTGCGGGGACTCGGAAGTCCGCACAAAAGGCTTCACCTCTGGAGAAGGCACCTGCTGGAACGAGCAAGAGTCAGCCGGCATCACGACGCCGAGATCTCCGTGTGACTCGCAAGGGGGAAGAGCTAAGTGCGCTTGCTGTGCGAGGTGTACGGCCAAACGGAAATCTGGACACGCTGACCATTCACTCAGGCGCGGCAGCTCGGGGCGGCACATTTCGGAGAATGTTTGGTTCATTCTCGCTTTCCTGTACTGTGTGTCCTGCATCGAGCAGGTATTGCCTTAGGTAGATAGAAAAATGAGTGACGTCACCCGGTGGTCCTCCAGAAGCTCTCCAGTTCGGTGACATCTGCCCACAGAGCTTTCTCAGCGACACTGAGCCCCCTCGAGTGGGCACAGCTTGGCTGAGAGTTCTGGGGTGCCAGTGGGCACTGTTTCCAGGCTGCCTCCTGGCAGGACATCCTGGGACCCTCGGGGAACACCCCTCACGGAAGCTTGTGAGCGGATGGGGAGCCACCAGGTGCCTCCCAGCTTCTGGGAGCCAGTCTGAGGAGCTCAGAACTCCTCGCCTCGGGCCCCAGGATGTGCCAGCTGTGAAACTGCCAGGGGGCAGTCAGCTCTCCTGCCAGCCACCCGCGTCGCCACCACCTGACCCCTTATGTGTCAGTGACACTGGGGACAGGGCATGTGTGGGTACAATCGAGTCGACGAGGTGAGTGATAACCTACGCGGTTGTCGGTCTCGCCAGACAATTCCAGAGCCACTCTGCGGGCAGCTGTGGCCACAGGCCTCGCACTCTGGTGACCCGGAGCCACAGACGGAAGCCGGCAGGTGAGGACGTGGATGGGAACCATTGTGTCTTTATTACCCTAACTTCTACTGGAAATTAATAAATGAAGACACAAACTACAGTAGGGTTCGTGGTACCTGTGATCGTCCAAGTGGAAGTCACAGAGATTCTCATGTTATTCTGCACTGTTGGTGAAAAAATCTCGAAATAGTGTGTTCATCAGAGCGTTGACATCATGGTAAAATCAACACTATTTTATTGATAATATGATGCCTTGACCTTGTTGTTTAATGCACGTATGAAGTGCTGTGCAGAGTGTTATATCATAACCTAGCTTTTAAACTATTTCTCCAGCTGTATCTCCACTTTCTTTTGTTGTAACATGTATTTAGTTTGCTCCACACAGCTTTCTCCGTGGCCCGGTCGCGTGGCCTCTCGGTGAGGTGTGGGGTTTCCTGGTTCCTGTGCATCCTGGAGTGAGTGCCTTCTCTAACTCTCACTTTCTTTGTCCTTAAAACGAAGGGACCAGCCTGGGAGGTGGCCTCACAGGGGCCGGGCAGCCGCACAGGTGACAGGACAATGCGTTCTCTGCCACTGTGGTCACAGCACAGCCGACAGGGTGCTGAGCACAGCGCAACCTGAGATTCTGTGCTCCTTCCTAGCAGAGTGTTTTAGCTTCCATACTAATAAAGAGACTTGTCAGGACTCTATGTAAGAAATATGCAAATATTTAGCTATAGGTATGTGCTGAGTAAAAAATCTAGGAAAAACCTACATGCTCAAAAACAGTGTGGTTAAACACATTAAACTCTATTCCTAGGATGGAATCATGACGACAGGGATGATTGAGAATAACAATATGAAAAATAGTCACTAAATAATGAAGTAAAAATAAGCTATTGTGATACCTGAAGACTTGTATGATCCTGTTTTTACAAAACATATTGATGTGGACCCAGAGAAGCCAGCCAACATGCTAAGAAGACTGGCTGTCTGTGAGTGGGGGTTAGAGTGAGTTTTATTTTTTTCCTTTGTGTTTTCTAAAATTTCTCTGGTTATGTGCACAGGTCCGGGGCCTGTGGTGGGGGACAGTATTGGTGCTGTGCGCTCCCTGGACACTGATGGGAGCCAGGTCTTAGGTTTGGGGAGCTGCCTCTGCTGTCCCCTTCTTCCCCTGTTCCAGTGGTTACTGGGGACCCCTGCGCCCCTGGCCCTGTGTCCCCTTTTCTCAGGCGAGCCCCTGGAGCGTGAGCCCTGACGGCCCCTCTGTGCTCCCTGACGCCTCAGACCGTACCTGCAGGCTGGCGGCCTCCGCTGCCCACCAGGCTTCAAACTCTTTCAGCAGCTTGACCTTGGCTCTGTCCATGAGCAGCTGCAAGTGCTCGACCTCCACCTTTAGTGCTTTGATGCGCGTGAACATTGTTCTGTACCTGCGGAGGGGTCAGAGCAGGGCGGGGGCTGCAGTCTGCCCAGAGCGGGGCTGAAAATACAGGGCTTTCTGCTTAGAAGCTGGGCAGCGCTGCCTGGTGCCCAGGGCCGAGGCCGGGATATGCGCAGAGCAAGGCTTTTTTGTCCTGTGGCCAGGAGGTCTGTGTGTGATGACGAGGAGATCCATGTTCCGACCCGAGGCCCACGGGCTGGGTCACACGCTCTGCTGGGCCTGGCCTGGCTCCAGGCGCACGGTCCCGACCGCTCACCGTCTTGCTGGTTCATTT
Organism: Petromus typicus; assembly: GCA_004026965.1. Taxonomy (NCBI): domain Eukaryota; kingdom Metazoa; phylum Chordata; class Mammalia; order Rodentia; family Petromuridae; genus Petromus; species Petromus typicus. Next base: position 49,605 of record PVIR01007771.1, on the reverse strand, counting down.
TCGTGATGAGAACCACAAGGTACAGGCTGGCCTTTGTGCTTTGTGACAGGCCAGTGCGCTGCCCAGTATGACCCTGAACTTTCGGCTCATGTGTGGGGCTGGGGTGGGGGCGGGGAACGTGTTTCCATGACACTGCCCATCGGCAGCCAGCTGCAGAAGAGGGGACCTGTATGGCGTCCCCAGAGCACCTCTCCACGCTGCAGGGCTGGCAAATGCGCTGAGCGTGTGGATGTCTAAATGAGCTACTGCAGCTGCGTGGGGCGCTGGGGGGTGCTGCAAACGACAGGCTTGCAGCTCCTCACTCTGCCAGTCACACTCGCTTTGGGCCTGGTGGCTGGTACCTGTCTCCCGTGCCCAGGGCTCAGGCCCGGAAACGGTACAGCTGGGGTCACACTCCTCGCCCCCTCTAGGTGGCAGCAGCACACAAGGCTGGCCGCTTCCCGCCCTGCAGTGCAGGGGCCCACTTTCCACCCCCAGAATTCCAGCCTGAAGCGCACCTCGTTTTTTCTTCCTCCAGCTGCAGTCGGAGTTGCTCCTCCTGCGGGTCTGGCACCGCGGGCGCGGCTGTGTTTTCTGAGATTCCTGCGGAAGGGGGAGGAAGGGCGACATTAAGTGGGGTTGTAGGAGGAGGCCGGAGGTGACACGCACCCCAGGGTGACGCGGGGTCCTGGAGGCGGGGCCTCCCTCTCTGCCCTTTCTCCTGGCCTCTGACGATGGTCCCAGAGGTGATGTGGCCCTCTGTCGGGGAAGGAGCGCTCTGCGGAACAAGACAGCCTTGCCGGGCACCCACATCTTTTGGGGGCCAGAGTTTCCGGCCCCGGTCCGGCCTTTGCTTCCTCTTAGCCGCGGTTTTCAAGGCCATTATCCCAGGCCCTGCGGGAAGCCGGGCGAGGCCTGCTGCCGGCTGGCACCGCATCCTGGGTGCCCATAGGTGCCATGGCCAAGCGCTCACCCTCTGTGCAAGGTCTGTGCGAAACCACACTGCATTTCTCAGCCTGCGGAGGATGTCTGAGAAGCCATGGCGCCCTGCGTCATTCCGCGGAGGCCAATTGAGTCCTCTGTGCCCAGGTTCTCCGAAGTCAACCATGCGACCAGCTTCGGGGAACTGGAGCTGGACCCAGCTTTGTCTGGCTGGGTTATAAAGTGGCCTGAGTTAGAAAATCCCTTCTATCACCTTTCCGGCAGGCGGTCCCCTGCTCCCTGCTCAGGTACTCCCCGAAGAACCGGGAGCTCACTTTTGCGGAGGAGCCTTTTTTGACCGCGCATGCGCGTGCTCTCCCCGCCAGCACAGACCTCCCCACCGACTTCTCTTCCGCGCTGGCTCTTTGGAGTAGCGCTGCATGTTCTTTTTCTTAATCAGATGGTCCTTTACATACAGGAAGAAAACAAACTCCACAAAATACCACTTGGCTGGAGCTTCCTCCGCTGAGGTCTCAGTGACCTGGCTACTTCTTGATTATCTGAACCGAAAAGGCCTGGACCTGGACCTGGTCCTCAGGCCACACCGGGCCGAGAGGTGCTGGGGAGGAAGGGGCTCCACGAGGAGACCGATTGTTTCCCAGGTGCCATGCCAGCTTCCGCTGGGCACCGGCTTGGTCCTCTTCGTACGTTCTGGCTAATCTCGACATAGCCCAGAAGTGAAGAGACTGACATCTCACTGCAGCCGAACTCACAGTCTAGAGAAAGCCACAGATAACCCAGCGTCACACAGCTGGGAAGTGGCTGAGCTGGGATCTGAATCTGTCTTTTTCTGGGTTGACACCGGCAGCACCACAGGTCATACTTGTGCAGCGGGCAGGTGTCGTGTTGGCCCCTAAGCTGTGGTCAGTCTGAAAGCTGTCCTCCTTGACAGTGGCCATTCAAACACCTGGTTCCGGTGTGACGGTCCTGAGCCCCAGGTGACGCTTCATTATCGGAGTGCAACCTACTCAGAGCACCTTGTTCTCCTTGCATCCTCTGTACTCTTTCCCCGCGGCTCCATTACTGACTTGAGAGCTGGGCCTTGCAAGTCCTTAGCTCTCTTTAACTCTGGTGCCTGGAACACTCTTCTGTGCTGCGTCTTCTGGGGACCAGAGACTCGGTCTCCCTGGTGACAAATGTAGACTGACAAAGGGACGCAGGCCCCACAGGCTTCCGAGCTGACCACCACACTGCGTCTACTTGGCGAAGCACGCAGGCTCTGTGCACCACCGTGGCCCCGAAGGTCGGGCAGGGGAGTCTGGAGGCAGGGACGGAGTGTTCTGGTGCTGGCCCCCCAGGGCTTTGCTGCTCCGTGCCCCACAGGTCTGAGGGCCGAGGTGCCCTGCACCGCACAGTCAAGGCGGTGTCTTAGCGTCAGAATAATAACGGCCAGGCTTTCTATGGGCAGGAAATTTCCTTACCTAAAACTTTCAGACATGGGCCCATCCATCTTCCGGCCTGCTTGAAAAAAAAAAAAGAAAAAAAGAAAGAAAAAGAAACAAAGAGAAAAAAGAAAAACCCCAGCAGAGCGGTGAACCCTTTCACACGGGAGCCTGTACCAAGGGCACCCGGTACAGGTGGGACTCTGGTGAGTCCTGCTGGGGTGGCTGCTGGGGGCAGGGAGCGCGGTTCGCACCCCACCCCCGGGGGAAGGCAGGAGGGACTGATTCCGCAAGACCGCCGCGCACGCTCATCGCCTTTGTGGGACAGGCTGTGTGCTTTGCCACAGCGATGCCAGTGTGGTGGTGGTGAGCTGGGCAGCCTGTGGGGCTTGCGCCCCTTTGTCGGTCTACGCTTGTCATCTGGGAGACCGAGTCACTGTTCCCTGAGAGACACAGGACAGAATCGTTATCTGTGCCCTTGCCTTGGGCGCTGTCATTTCCATGGCACACTGCAGGGTCCCTGGCAGACGACAAGGTGGCAGGGACCCTGGTGGTGTGTGGGTGCTTGGGATCCTGGGGACAGGGGAGCGATCTGATTGCAGTGGTCAGGAGAATGTGCAGGCGGCGTCAGCACTGTGTCCCAGGTGCTGTGCTGTGTCATGCCCTCCCCAGGGCCAGCAGGCCCTGTGCCCTCTGCCTCGCAGACAGGTGCACCAAGGCTCACAGGTGCACCTGGGCCACAAAGTGGCCAGCCAGCGGGCCCAGGCTGGGAGCCCAGGTCTAGTGTCCACTCACTTAGCAGATGTTCATTACAATGGGGGGCATGTGCCTGCCCTTCTCCAGGGGTGTCTGGTGGGGAAGAGAGACCTCGACCCAGCACAGGTGCTGTGAGGAAAGACGGAGCTGGGATCAGGTGCAGAGGGTGGGTGCAGTGCTGCTGTGCCGGGCGGAGGGTGGGGCCTGGAGATCAGGGGTGGTGGACAGCGCGGAGCGCAGAGGGCGGTGGTGGGAGCTGCTCCGCCTTGGTTAGGAACGGTGAGCAGCGCAGTGTGTCTGAGCGGCCGGCAGGCAGCCGAGTTGCTGAGGCCCCCGAGCTGCATCTCAGAGACCCTGGTGGCCACGATGAGTGCTCTGACCTTGAGAGCAAAGAGAGACTACAGCATGGTGAGGACAGGGAGGGGGCTCCGACCCTTGGTTGCTACGTCAAGCCGATTTTTGCTGACCAAGACAAAGCTACTCTAAAGCAGAGAATGGGCACCGTGGGCTGGCGCCAGGGTGCTCTAAGCCTATTGAAAGGATCCGGGAAAGAGGCTGGGGCAGGGACCCCGGCCGCCAGAATGAGGGCACGGCACACTTCCAAGACCGAGCTCCCCATGCTGCCATGGCAACCCCTAGGCCTGTGGCCAGGGTATGTCTGCTTAGTGAAGTGCACTGTGGCCCTGGGGGACACCCCATTTCCTAGTCCTCTCTGCAGAGGGACAGGGCTGGGCCCCAAGGGACAAAGACCAAAGCCACTGAGCAAGAAGCAGGAGGGAGGAAGGAAAGGGCCTTTGGGGTCTGCAGGTTTCTCCACGGTCTCTGACAGGGGGCCCAGGCGCCTTCCTTCCAAGGCAGCATTCTGGCCAGGACAGGCCTGGCGGACAGAGGCCCTGGGGGGCTGTGAGGTCATACTGCTCATCCGTAGGACAGCCAGCTCTGGAGGGACAGAGAGGCGAGAGAAAAGGGTTTGCTCCATCCCAGTGGATCTGAATGTCACACGCAGAGGACGCCCGGGGAGTCACATAGTGGCTGAAGCCTTGAGCTGGCAGGAAGGGGTGGCAGGACAGTCCTGGGCGTGGGAACTAGCGGTGCAGGGACAAGAGGGGCTTGGGTCCCCCGGGAGGGTCCCGAGCTTTCTCCCCACTGCCCACACCCTCTGCCCTCTGCACACTCTCTTCCATTTGTTGGGGGCCGGGAATGTGCGCAGTCTCATGTCTTTGGCTGGGTGATTCCCAGCTGGGGGTGCACATCAGAGTCCCCTAAGGAGCTTGTAAAAGCTCCCACGGCCGCCGGGCTGAACTCCCACCCACAGGCCAGATCTGTGTCGGCAGGCTTCCTGCACATGTTGAGGCCTTGGCTTGCTAACAAACCACTCCAGGCTTTGAGCTCTCTACGTTGGAGCTCCTGGCTCGGCAGGACCCACAGCCCTCTAACAGCTGAAGGTGCCCCAGTGCCCTGCCCATCCTCTGGGCTCCTGGGGGCCACTGTGATCAGGGGGAGAGGTGCTCGGGGTCTGTAGCAGGGACTCGCACTCTGTGTGGGTGCAGCCACCTGCACATGGCTCTTGAGGTGCTAGATGGAGCCGAGCAGCGCCGTGGACTGCAGAGCTGTTACGTGGGCTGGCTACATGCGTGCTGCCCGCTCGGTCTTCAGCACTCCTGCTCCTGGACGGACAGGCCGAGGGTCAAGCTGCTGGGAGGCAGAGCTGGGCGAGGACTTTGAGGCTGGTGCCTTGCCCTCTGGCGGTGATACCGGTAATGAAGGGTGCCTCAGGCTGAGAGCCGAGCACATAGTGACTTGTCCTCAGCACCGACAGACAGTCCTGTTCTCTCCACCACTGTCTTTCAGATCTGCAGCTGGTCTTTCCCGGATGGTGGCCGGTGGGGACCGCCTTTTAACAACTGAAATCCACAGCTTAGGCCCCAGCTCCTCTGAGCATCTACAGTTCACTGGCTATGTACAGGCAGCTGTCTGCCCTTTGGAGCTGCCACTCTTCCGGGTTGGCCCACGGCATGCTCAGAACCAACCTGCCTGTCAACTCGGCCATATAACGAGTGCTTAGGAAGGCGATACGGAAATTTCAGCCATGTCTCAAAGCTGAATTAGGCCCTGTGGGCTTCAGTAGAGGGAAGACCGTGGGCCAACATGGCTGCCGCTTGGCCAGTGGGAAGAGGCAGTTTAGTTACCTAGCTTCACCCTGGCAGAAAAGATATCGGAGCTGGGAGGCATCCTGGCTGGTCACCTCGGCGGTCCGAATGGTTCAGGTGCTCAGCACCCACCCTGGGCCTCCTGGGGCTGACGTGCCCACAGAACCGTGGGTCACCCAGCCTCACCCTGTTGGAGAAGTCCAGGTGTCTCTCCTTACAGAGAGGGATGGCGTTGGCATCACAGTTACCACAGCGGTCAGCAGCTGAGGCAAGATTCCAGCTTCCCAGTCAGACTGCTTCCCGCTTCATGGCTCCAATTTATTGCCAGCTGGAGTCATCACGCACTGACAGGTGCCCAGTGCCACATCCGTCTTGGGGCTGGCCCTGTGCAGCACCTCAGCTGCCCATGGCGTGCCCAGACCAGCTGTGATGAACAGCCTTGGGGACCTGTGGCCATGTCCAGTCACGCGTGGGTGCACGTGTCCCCCGTCACAGGCTAAGCGCTTATCGTGTGGTCTTCCTTGGGGACAGCTGGGCACTCTCCAAGAGAAAAGCAAATGCAGGACCAGGCAGACCTGCGGGAGGCCGCCCTGTGCCTCCGGTGAGCCAGCCCTGCCCCAGATGGTGCCTGAGATGGCTCCTGGTCCTGTGAGGAGCACACGGACCAACAGTCGGAGGGTGGCGTGCGAGGCACACCAGCTGCCTGGGAGCATGTTCCACACACGGGAAGAGGACATCGTCTGCTGCTTGCTGGGGTGGCTTCACGGTCGCCTCTGCTCCGATGGGGGCTCTCCACAGTCCTTCCTCTGTACCCACAGCCATTCTGGATTTCCAGACGGCTTTTTTCCCGTTGTAGCCACTCAGAGCCTGGCAGGGTGATGTGACCTCTGCCTCTGACCCCCAAGACCTCCTCTTTTGCCTCTCCCCCCTCAGGTGGCCACCACCAGCTCCCCAGCCCTGTGGTTCCCTCCCCCTCTGTAGGAACCGCTCGTGGTTCTGGGTCAGGGCTTCTGTCACAGTCCGGGGCCCTGCACTTCTCCATCTTGCCACTTCAGCCTTCCTGACCTGCGGGAACCTGGGCCTCGTCTCAGCAGCTTCCCTGAGAGACCTCAGTAGGAACCCCGACACCCCTAAAGCTCACGCCCTTCATCACACCCGGCGCACACGGTGTGGGGCGTTCTCAGGACACAGAGCTCCTGAGCAGCAGGGTGTCCTCCTGTGAGGACCCTGGATGACGATGGGGGTGGGGTTCACCCCATTCCCTGACTGGCTTAGCAGGGAAACTTTAGGACTTTTAGGACTTGACTCTGAATGATGCTGTCTCTCTACTTTTGGGAAACATGTCTCTCAGTAGCCAACTTGTAAGTCACTCTGTTCGTTTGGCAATAATTTATCACAGACTGAGTCAAAATGAACTGTGAGACCACACAGTGGAGCCTGCACCTTTTCACAGTCAGGCGGTGAGAGCTGGTGCTCCTGTCCACCCACGGAGAGGGCCGGGGTGAAGGCTGGGGCAGAAGTTTGCCCTAAGCCCCCTCACGCCCTTTGCTGGGGGCAGGGCACGTGGAGGTGCTGTCCATTAGAAGCTGGGGGACCTGGGGGAGTCCCCCGGGAAACTGGACGAGCCCCTGGGTCCGAGGAGGGTCACAGTGCTGGGTGGGGGACGAGGCTGAGGCCTGATGGGAACTAAGACGAGGGTTTCCTACTGTTCCGCGGGGGCCCAGAATCATGGGTGACTGCACTGCAGGGCGGGGCTAGGGTCGCTAAGAGTGAGGTCCCTGGGATTTGTCCTGCGGTGTGAATATGTCTCTCCAGAGACATACCCAGTGTGCCCGGCCTGGGCACACTGCCCGAGAACAAGGCCCTTCGGGGGTCGGAAGCATTTGCTTTCTGTGGCCTCAAGGATCGAGCTCAAGGCCTTCACATTGAGCTTTCTTCTACTTGGTTTTTGTTTTGAGACAAGTTCTTGCTAAGTTGCTAAGTAAACTCACAGCCCTCTTGCCTCAGCCTCCTGGTGTGCTGGGATTACAGGCTGTAAGCGCCTTTTATCTGTGCCCTTCATGACACTCAGCAGCCCTGCCAAGAAGCCAACCATCCACGCCTGGTGATGCTCTTCCTGTGGACAGGACCCCGACCTGCTAGGGCTCACAGTGGTAGCCATTGTCTGATAATGCATGTCTAGAGTGAGGGACCCAGAGACCCACAAAAGGGCCTGGGGGAGTCGGCTGTGGACACCCCAGGTCCAGAGGGCCTGAGCCTGCTGCAACAAAGGGGACCTCTACCAGCTGCCCTCACCCCCATTCCTCTTGGGGAGACTGGCCCTTAAAGGCAGAGCAGGGGGCAGGTTAGGGAGCTGGGGCTGCGGCTTTCCCTCACGGCAGCTGGCCTTGCCTGGGGTTAGGGTGAGAAGCCTTCACTTTGAGGAAAATTGGAGTTATTGAGGCTGCGGTTATAATCTAAAGTTTCTTTGTCATAACAGTGAATGGCCAGTCAATTATAGGTTTTTCAGTTTCCCTGTTGGGCAGAGGAAGAACTAACCTTCCTGTGGGGGTTTATTTTATCATTTACTTTTTTTTTTTGAGACAAGGTCTCACTTTGTAGTTCAGGCTGGCCCTGAGCTTACAACGTAGCCCAGGTGAGCCCGGAACTCACAGCAACCCTCCTGCCTCTGACTCTGCCAAGTGCTGTGATTGCAGGCGTGAGCCACCGCACCTCGCACTGTGGAACGTAACACCTGGAATTGTGATGTGTGGTTATCAGGATCAAACTCCGGGCCCTATACTTGCAAGGTAGGTGCTGGAACCACTGAGCTAAATCCTGAGCCCCTATTTACTTATTATTATTATTTTTTTTCTGAGACAGAGTCGCATCTACTAGGCTAGCCTTGAAATCATGGTGATTCTCCTGCCTCAGCCTTCTGAGTGCTGGGATTATAGGTCCTGTGGGGATTTACAGAGAAGGCCGGAAGAACAACTAAAAAGTAACCTTTGTGGGCACTCTGGACAATTCACCCAAACCTACTGCTCACGGGAAGGCGCAGCTCTTCTGGCTGGGGCCTCTGGGTCGTCCGGCTTTGCTCTCTGCCGAGTGGGAGCCGCCTGCAGCCCTGCCCACTCGATTCCTCCATGGTGGGTCCGGGCGGACTCCTGCTTCTGCGGCAGCCTCTCGGGGCTTCCCAGATCGACACGGGTGCTTTGGAAACACCCCTCGGCACTCTGACGGCGATCTAGGACACAGGGCAGCCAGCCGCTGCGTCCGGGCGTGGAGAACGCAGCCTCCTGCTGGTCGGTCCCCACACCCCCACGTCTGAGGACAGGAGGGAGGTTGCCCTCCAGGGCACACGCGCAGGACCGTTCTTGGGAAACGTGGGGCATTTTCTTGGAGCTGGATCTACCACAAATTGTGATTTTTAAGTACATTCTGGTCTCAGAGGTGATCAGGAGGCCAGGATCTTGTCCACTGCATATCTGACTTGTGGGAATCAGCACGTGCGACTTCTGTGTATTGCACGATGGAAGAACGGGATCGGCAAGTGTTAAGGTCACAGTGACCCGCGCTCCAAGGGACAGACAGCACTTTCCAGAGGCTTCACGGCCTCCCTCTCCCTCTTTTTTCTTTCCTTCTTCTTCTTCCTTTTCCTCTTCCTCCTCCTGCCTCCCTCTCCGTTTCCTCCTCCTCTACCACCTCGTTTTGTGCTTTGTAACAGCAGCTTGCTCTCTACTTCATGCTGGTCCTGAACTTGCTATGTAGCTCAGGCTGGCCTTGAACTCTCAGCAAACCTCCTGCCTCAGCCTCCCAGTACTGGGATGACTGCAGTGCTATGCCCGACGCTGGTACTTCTGCAGGGAAGACTGGTCAGTGGTGCCCTGGTGCTCAGACCTGCAGAGGAGGATGTGGGACTGTGGTGACCTCACTGCTCTGCCTGGAGCCCTGGTCAGCTCCAGAGGGGAGGGGGCTGCGCCCACTGCCTGGGTGTTGGGTTTCTTTGGTCCAGGCCCAGCCTTCATGATACCTGAGCACCTTCGCCTCCTGCGGGTCAGTCACTGTCACGTGGTCATCTTGCTGGAAGCAAGCTCCACAAAGCAGGGTTCTTCTGCCGCTTATGAGTGAGGAAAGAGGATTTCAGGAAGGTTACAGACCTCACAGACTACGAAAGGCAGAGGTACAGGTGGTGCCGAGTCTGCTGGCTGCAAGGTGTGATGTGTGGGCCGGACCTGGCTCTGGTGCCCCACACTGGCCACGTGTGGTTCTTGTGTGGTTCCCGTTTCCCTGAGGCATTTCTGGAAGGATCGGCCAGTGCGTAAGCAGATGCAGGAAGGAGGCCGGCCTTAAGTGGTGGTGGCAGCACCAGGGTCCTGGAGGGTGAGAGCAGAGCAGAGCTCGGAGGGCAGGTGTGCGCTGTCTTCACCTGCCGGCTTCTGGATGTCTGAGCTTAGGCGAGGACTTCCGCCAAGCTTCTCTGGCCCTCAGGTCTGTGTGGAAGGACACCCCGGCTTTCCCTGGCCCGCTGGCGGGGGCAGGTTGAAGAACACGTCAGGCTCCCCAGCTGGTTACCTGTCTGGTGGGTCTGCTTGGCAAGAGAGACCTGAGTGTGTGTGACCTGAGGGCTCTTCCTAAGCCACTGTCGCAGCCCACGGGTTGACACAGTCTGCCGTTCTCTGGATGACTGGGCAGGAGTTTGGCAGGCCTGAGGCTGCCCCGTGTGCACGACCAACTGTGCTCCCACGCGTGCTGCTGCCGTCTTCCTGCTCACACTCGCCCTGAGTCCTGCGGCGGCCTGTGCACCCTGCCTGGTCAGCGCGGAACTTGCACTGAGCGACTCTGCACTGGGCGGGGTCTAGCGTCGGTGCAGGGAGCTGAGAACCGCTTTCTGACAGCCGCCCTGTGCTGTGTGGGCTCCTTGCTCACCCCAGAAGGTTCTGGGCCTCCCATGTGTGGTGTGGTCCTTGTGGGACTCCTGGGCAATGCCAGGTTGGGGCCAGGAGAAGGCAAGGGTCCTTCAGGTTTGGGCCGGAAGTGTGTGTGCCCTGGGGAGGAGGAGGCTGGCAAGGGTGCAAATGCAGGCTGGGGTGGGCCTTGGCAGTCAGCGGGCAGTCAGCACACCTTTGCTTCAGCGGTTGGTGAGGGGAAGCGCAGGTTGCAAGTCCAAGAGAGCCGGCCTGGCCCACTGTGAGCCTTCCCTCAGCCGCTTCAGTCGGGGTTCTACACACACACACACACACACACACACACACACACACGGGGTGGGGCTGGAGCATCCACACCCCACACTGGCTTCTCCCAGTTTTATTTTCCTGCCTGCGCGCCCGTTGGAGAACAGAGTATCTGGCGCGTCTCATCCTGGCCACGCGCACAGATGCGTCCGGTGAGTTATGCTTGATGTCAGGCCTCCGGCTTTTATGGAAGGTCGATACAAGAATCATATGGTTGAACAACATTTTGGTATCTTTGTAAAACAGCAGGTGAGGACATCGCTCACGGTGTCACTCAGTGTCCTTTATACGAGGATCCACACGATAAATTCTGGCCTGTGTTTACTTCCGGGAGGAAATTCTATTTCTGCAGATAAATTAGTTAGCAGGCTTCTTGCTGTCACAAACAAAAACTGTGTGACTGTGGGTGCTTCTCGCTTTGCTCAGCGGCTAGACAAGGGCAAACCAAATTTATGACTCGTGTGTGGACTCTGCTCAGTTGTGGCTTCCAGAAGCACTTAGTCCTTCTCCTTCTTTTAAATGGACTTATTTTATTTTATGTGCAAACGTCTCGTTGTACTTGTGCAAGATGTGTGGGTCTGAAAACCACCTGGGAAGCATTTGTTTGCCCATTGACTTGGCCTATTTATTGCTTGTGCTGGCTTCTGGGCTATGAAGACGAATTCGACTGCACCTGGCTTTCCAGGAGAGAAGGGGGGACAGAGCTTTGAAATCATCGCCAAACAGGCCGAGCGCCCGGCAGTGCCACGCTGGGGGTCAGGGAAGGCGCATCCGCGGAGGGCCCGGCTGGAACAGGTTTTGTGCCACACTGGGGGCAGGAAGGCTATTTGTTTAGGTGTGAAATTTGAAGAAGGCATTGTCCGTGTCTGCTCCTGTCCTCTCATCCTGGTTAGGGGGCAGACTCTGAGGGCAGCCCCTGTGCCTGCTGTGCACTCTGAGATGCCAGGCAGAGTGCCCGGGCAGAGCAGCGTGGTGGCTACATGCTGGCTCTGAGCTGAGCAAGGCCAGGCAGGGCTCCTGCCCCCTTGGGGCCTCAGCTGCATGCGGATATGGTGAGTGTCGAGAGGAAGGTGCGTACGGCGGGCTTATGATCCTGCCTGGCCCATCGTGAAACACTTGAGAAATGTTTGCTGACCGCCTCCGCGGGATCACGTGTGACAGCACCAGAGAGCAGTGACGCACCCGGGCTGCTGATTCCACTTGATGCTTGTGTTAAAAACGGTTGTCTGATGGTTTCCTGACGCAGCACGAGCGTCGGTCCCCTCCCAAGTCCGTCAGCCCCTGCTGCTTGGCGAAGGTGCTCTTAGAGCTACCTGGCCACTCGAGCTCTGAGAGGGCGACCTCAGCGTGGCGCGTGACACCCCGCGCGCTCACAGGGTCACCTCCTGCTTCTCCGGTCTATTTCTGTCTTCATTCTTTTTCCTGTCCACCGACTTCCAAAGAGACCCAGACGGCGTTTTGGGGTCTTCATGTATTGCAGGCAGATGTGAATGATGAACAGCGATCTCCAGCCAGGAACGGAGTAGACAGAGGTCCTCGTGCGGGCTTGTGAGCGTGGAGACACACAGACAGACATGCCCCCACGTGGAAAGGGGGTACTGTCTCTGTGCCCGTGGTATGGGGGGAAATACTCAGCTGTCACTGTCTGAAAACAAGTCTGATCTATAACATTTGGCATTTCCCGTGATACATGTTCTGCGGTGGCTGATTTCAAGCCGAGTGTGACGGCACCGGGACGTGGGAGGGACGCGCGGCACACACCAGTGCGCGGTGTCCCCACTCTGCAGAGACAGAGGGCGTCGCTAACCCCGTGAATTTGGACGATAGTGAAATGCAGCAGATTAATTAGGAAGTGATGAATGTTGGGTATTTGCTGCCTGTCTTTAAAAAGTAAAACTTAGGGGCTTATGTAATGTGAGCTTTCTCATGGTAAGTGTCTTCAGGGGTGGCTCCTACACCCCCGAGGGCTCGGATCAGCTCCTCTACTGTGGGGCGAGCTGGGGATGGCTCCCCGTCCCTCCAGATCACTCTGTCCCCCTGGGGCGCGGTGCGTCTGCACAGATGCCCCGCACATACCACACACACACACACACACACACACGCACGCACGCACGCACGCACGCACGCACACACACGCGCGGAGCTGTGCTCTGAGGAAGCAGCTGGCAGCTTCTCCTGCCTGGACCGGAACCTCTTCCCGCCGACCCCGCCCCATCCCTGCGCACCTACGCGGAGATTTAGGAATAGTAGCGGAAAAAACAAACACGGTGGACACTTAAAGTGAGGGTGGGGAAAGCGGAGAGGAGACAGCATCGCCAAGGGGCGCAGAAGAGAGAGGGAAAAGAGTGCAGAGCGAGATGTGGAGCTGGGGTCTCACACCCGGACCCCCCATCCCTGCCTGCGAGGCCCGCGGGCTGCTGCCCGGCAGAGCGCTGCGTCGTTCCCGGCTTCAGCCCACGGCCCGCAGCGGAGGGGCAGGGCGGGGCAGGAAACAGCTCCCTAGAGTCCAAAGCACAGGCCTTCTCCTGCCAGCAGCTGGTCACCGGGACGCGGGGCTCGCGGCTCCAGACCCACCAGATAACCTCTGAGGCACTGGCGCGGCAGCTGGGAGATGTTAACGCTTTGACTCTAACTGGGGTACAGCTCCAGCTGTCCAGCCGCCGCGCTTTCCTCTCAGGTCTGGTGACTATTTCAGGTTGAGGGGCTGTGACCCTTGCCAATGCCAAGGAGGCTCTCAGGACATGAGAGCACGAATTCTTCAGGCAGAGACTGGGGACAGAACACACAGCTGCTCTTCTAGGGACCAAGGAGTGCCTGGCCCAGTGGGACAGGACAGATCAGCCCAGCGGCCGCGAGGATGGGGTACCCCACGCCCCGAAAACCAGGACACGCGGCCAGGCTGGAGGTGGAAACTGTCCTTGGAGCTGAGCAGCACTTTCCACATGAGGGAGCCAGGGCCACGCAGGCGACAGAAGAGACCGGCTGCTGGAGGGCCTGGCAGGGGCCCTCAAGAATGACTACTCCAGGGGCCAGGGGTTTAGCTCAGTGGTTCCAGCGTCTGCCTTGCAAGTGCAAGGACCTGAGTTTGATCCCTGGTAACCACAATCCACAATGCCAGGCATGGTGACTCACACCCACCAGCAGTCAGTACCACATACCACAATGCCAGGCATGGTGACTCATACCTGTAATCCCAGCACTCAGGAGGCAGAGGCAGGCGGATTGCTGTGAGTTCAAGGCTTGCCTGGGCTACATAATGAACTCAGAGCCACCTGAACTACAAAGCAAAACCCTGTCCACCCCCCCCCCCAAAAAAAAATAAGAATAAGTTCTTCAGGTACCTGCCTGGCTGAGTGTGGAGCTGGACTTGGAGGCCCAGAGGAGGCACATGGCACAGCGTCACTGCAAAGGTGTGCCAGGCCCCAGCAGCAGAGGGCGCACTCTTCAGACCCTCAGCTCCGGGCCGGCAGTGTGGCTCAGGCTCAGACTGCCCTCTGGGCAGTGCTAATGTGACACCCCCCCCACCCTCTAGGACCTTCCTGGATGACCTTGTGGCCAGGTTGCGCATGTCCCACAGGGCCCAGTGCCCTCCTGCAGAAGGGGTTTGGTACTCACCTAGCACCACCTGCTGCATGTGCCGCTGCGTGATGGCGTCCTTCAGGCGACCTGTCCAAGAGAGGAAATCACCAGTGAGTTTCCAGCGGGCTGAGGGAGACCTCGCTTTGGAAGCGAGTGGCCAGGTAAGGAGAAGGAGGGGAGTGAGGGAGACGCAGGCACGGGGGCTCCCAGTGAGACCCCTAAGGCGGCCCGTGTGCCGGGACGCCTGGTTCACCTCAGGGCTCGAGGGTCCAGGACCGAGGCGGACACGGCTCTCTTGGATAGTTCTTTCCATTGTGACTAAGGAATAGGGAGCTGGGTGCGGCCATCAGTAACCTCAGTCACTGGGAAACCCACTCCTTTCTTTAAACTGTAGGAGACTGTCAATAAAGATAGCAGTTATCCTTGATAATAATCCAGGCAGCTGGTCATCGGCATGAAATGCATGTAATTCCTGGTTGGTTAATAAAGCTGCAGTTTGAAGACCGGGGGAGGTGAGGGCGCCGCCGCCGCCCAGCCCACAGCTGGCACTCACTTCGGAGTTCCTTCCTGAGAAACGGCAGCAAACGGGACATATCTGGAGGATACAGGCCGGTATGGTGGTGTGTGTGTGTGTGTGTGTGTGTGTGTGAAGTCCTCACGTGAGAACTATTTGAGGTGGCCTAAGATTTAGATAAGGAAGGAAAGACTTGGAGGGAGAGAAAGTACAGAGACCACAGCTGTCTGAGTATCTGAATGCTGTACTATGGATGGGAGAATAGCTTTTGTTTTTAGCTCTGAGACAGAGTCTTTTTAGGTAGCACAAGCTGGCCTTGAACTGGTGGCAATCCTCCTGCCTCAGCCTCCTGAGTGCTGGGATGGCAGGCATGTACCACCATGCCTGGCCTAGAGTGGATTTATTTTTCTCTAAGGACAGAGGTCAAGTCAGAGCCAGGCAGAGTCTCCACATGGATACAGGGAAAAGCAGCTCGCAATGGGCACCAGCCCCTGTGGATTAAGTTGTCTCAGGGTCCCTTCCTGGGAGCGATGAGCAAAATCCTCAAGATGAGATGTAGGGCTGTCAGTGTGGCTGTCTGCTCAGTGGGGCTTGGGGTCACTCCTGACGGCTCCGGGGCTGTCCCAGCCCAGGATACTGTGACCCAGAGAGATTCAGAGGTTACTGAGGCTTCTCTGTACTCAAAGCAGACTCTCACCTACAGAGGAGACCAGCCTTTCTGCCCGAGCCCGTGGGCACCCTGGACGAAGTCTCCGAGGAGAAGCTCATGTGACTTCCGGCTCTTGGTGATCAGGACGCCCTCCTTGGTTGGATGTGCCCTTCACAGGTGCAGAACGCCATGGTGTCTGCACTTGGACTTTTGCTCTCCGGGCTCCGAGGAGGGGGCCTTATCTTCCGAGCATGTAACTGGCTGGGGTGAGGTCTAAGGATGCCCGCTCCTGCCTTCCTCGTGACCTCTGTGGAGGGTTTTGTGTAGAGGTGAAGCCAGGAGTTGGGGCTGAGCTGTGACTGCAGCTCATGCTGCGTGGGGCTGAGTGGGGCTGCAGGGGTGTGTGGAGGGCGCGGGGCGGTGGGTCCGGCTCAGAGCTCAGAACAGCCAGCCTGGACCTGGGCCCGTGGGCGCCATCGTGGAGAGAGCAGCTAGAACCGGGGGGTAGGGGGGTGTAGAGCTGGGTGGCGACTCAGTCTGCGTCAGGTGTGGCCAAAGGGATGTTTCCAGCTCCCTGCCGGCCCTTCAACACCTCCAAGTCCCGGCCCTGTCCACTCAGAACTTGGGTGCGGCATCTGCGGAGGGCCAACTCTTGGCTTTGTTGCTATGTGTGATCCCCTGTGGGGGCCCGGCGGGAGACAGGAGCAGTGTTCCTCGGGCCTCGGCCTGGACGACACACTGCCGAAGAAGTCTTTGGAGATGTGGAGTGGGGCCGGTGATGCCTGCCTGTTTTTTGGGGGCTCTGAGGGCTCTCTCTGGCCCCTGCTTGCTAATTGTGGTCAGGAAGGTTTCACCAGGACCGGGAGCTCCGTGGGTTCCAGGGTCAAACGCTCTTGAACAGCGAGCCCCTTGGGGGACAGAGGCAGGTCTTTATCACGTCCCACACCGATAAGGGTAGTTTGACAGTGAAGTCAGAACGCTGTTTTGGTGAACTGACTAACATCTCCCACCATAGGGATTTTTTTTTATTTTTTCAATATCCCCAACAGATTTCCAAAAATAGCCTTGTGACTGAGACCTGATCGCATTTTCCGGCAGAGCCGTTCTTCACTGGAGATAACAGCCTCTAATCGGCTGGATCTCGCAGCTCGTGGATTTTGGCAGAGGACAGAGGTGAAGGAGATCGCGGAATTCACTCAGCATGCGGTGCGCTGTCATTACTGCGGTGATAAATTTGCTGGTTTTGGCCTGGGTTCCTGGACACAGCCCCGTCCAGAGGTATGGAAAGGAGATGAAACGGAAATAGAGAACTCCCAGCCTGAGGCAGGAGGCGGTCTGGGAGCGAAGCAAGGAACCCAGACTGGGGGTGAAAGCCAGAGGCACGGGGGAGGAGGGCGGCTTTGGTCGAAGGTGACCAGCGACTTTTGCTCTGGTAACTTATAACAGTGCAGCTAGGAACACCTCTCCCCTCCACCCAGCCTCGGTGCGGTGTCAGGGTGAGACTGGACACTGGCTGCCCGGTGACGCCTGCATATCTGTGTCACTCCCAGGGTACACACGCTTACGACTACATCCGGCCCGCTGTGTTCACTGCTGCGGATCACAGAAACCGGTGGGAAAAGCCGCCGGCCCAAGGAAGTGGGCACAATACGGAGATCAGCAAATAGGTGGCCACTGAGAGCTGTGTTTAACAGGCTGGATCCGCGGCCGACCTCGCTCACCATCATGGTCGGCGCCCTAGTTTGCTGTGAAACACTAGAGGAGGCCAACTCAGTGAAGACCAGGGGCTCCTTTAAGTTTATGGTTTCGGAGCACGGAGCCCAAACAGCACGGTGCAGGTCCTGGCGAGGGCCTCCCGCTGGTGGCAGTGGAAGGGGCGAGATGTCACGCTGTCCAGCGGGAAGCGGAGAGGCCTTGGTCCCACATCCCTCCCGAGGGTGCGGCCGGAGGACCGGAGGACTTCCCACCTGCTCCCACCTTCCAACGCCCGATGAAGAGCAAGCCCGCAGCGGCTGCTGCTTTTCTTCCTCCCCCTCTGGCTCCCCCCGCTCCGGTGTTTTGAGACAGGGTCTTGTTATACAGCCCGGGCTGGCCTCAAGCTCGCAGCGCCTCCTGCCTCAGCCTCCCAAGTGCTGGATCGCGGGTCTGCGCCGCCATATCCACCGTGGCTTGTTTTTCTGCTCTGTCTTCAACACAGTACAGCAGGTGGCTAGAACTGGTCACCTGGAGTTGCCTTTCTGGTATGCTAGGAAATCGTTACAGGTGTGGACGGAGCTGGGAATGAGTTCGAATCCCAACTCCCCTACTTCTTCGTTGGGGAGAAAGCCTCAATATCAGTACTTAAAAAATGAGAATAATGTCATTGCAATAACATCTGCTTTGCTAGATCTCAAGATTCTTGGGAGGAGGCATACATGATATGCCACCCAAGTTTTAGTAATTAAGGCACTTTCAGACACTGAAGGAGACCCTGTTCCTAGAGGACAGACCCCGAAGGCCAGGCTGCTAGTGTCGAGTCAATGGTAGGGGTTAAACTGGGAGGCGGGGAAGGTGGCTTGGGAAACACATTGTAAGAGGTGAGACTGAAGTAGCTTCTCTTGTGGCAGGGTGTGGGGGTGGGGTGGCAGCATTCCAGCCGAGAGCTCAGGAGGCAGCAGGGCACGGCGGCCAGGTGGACATTCACTGGGACAGGGCAGGAGGGAAGGCTGGGAGTCTGAGCGGGGTGCATCCTGGAGCCTGAGCTCCTACGCGTCTGCCAGGGACGCCGATTGCAGGAAAAATCTAGCTTTCTGTTTAACTGTACTACTGCAGCGCCCTAGTGCGCTAGAAGTGAACGCCAGGAGGGGATTCGGGCTGTGGGGAGAACTGTCAGGCCATGGCTTCCTGTGTGAGGGGCCTTCTCTCTGAAATGGGGGATCTACTTAGTGGCTCTGAATGCAATACTGATTTCAGCTGTGATGTAGGAGGTCAGTTTCTTTGTACTGACACAGAAGATCTGTGCTAACCAGATCCCTACAGCCTGTTTGTAAAAATAATGGGCTTGGAATAAATTAAGTGTGTAATCCTTAGCTGGATTTCCAACAATCAGGAGCATGTAAATCCTTGAAAGCTCAAATCAGACAACCATCTTCTCCTTGCTAATATATAGTTCATCAGGATTTATTCAAATTCATTGGGTATAGTATGAAAAGCTGTTGAGGCACCAATCACCTCTTCCTACCAGCAGTGGTGGATAAAATAAGAAAGAAAACATTGAGAAGATATTGCTGGCTGAGATTATAAGACATATTTTTGAAGGTTGGAAGTAGGACAGGAAGCTGAAATAGAGAGTTGAGCCAAAGGCTTGAGTTTTCAAGGTGTCTTGTTTCTAGGACCCAGAGTGCACCCCGGGGTACAGTACGAGCCAGGCACTTGGTCTGAAGCCGTGGGTGGGGCGATTCTCCCCGCATCCTAACCCATGAGTGGGAGGCCCTGAGGAAGAGTGCTCCAGGTTCTGGTGGGATGTGGGGCTCAAGAAGGAGGAGAGGCGCCTCTCTCCAGCTGGTGAGCCACACGGGCCCTCTGATCATAAGAGAGGATGAGCCATGTCCCCAGTGCTGCCATAGAGCAGTTTCTCCAAACTGTCTTTGTTAGAAGTGGGCCTGGACCGGGGATTTAGCTCCGTGGTTTTGGCGTCTGTCTGGCAAGTACAAGGTCCCGAGTTCGATCCCTGGTACCACATTCCACAATACGGGCGTGGTGGCTCATGCCTGTAATCCCAGCACTTGGGAGGCAGAGGCAGGAGGATTACTGTGAGTTTGGGGCTAAGCAGTGACTTCAGGACTAGCCTGAACTACAAAGCAAGATTTTGTCTAAAAAAAAAAGAAGTGGGACTGGTTTGGGGGTTTAGAGGTTCTGTCAGTCAGACAGGAGTGAGCACAAAAAGAAAGAAATAAGATGTGGCTCACTAAAAATGGATATGCTAACCAAAATGCCAAAATATATGAATAAATCTAGTGCTAAAAAAAGATAGGAAATTCGACAGTTGGAACATGAATGAGTTATAAAAAAAGTGATTTTCTGGAGAGGCAGATAAAGATGTTTACTGATGCAGAAATAGGGAAGACTGAATTAATCTTACCCTTCAATTTCGAGTGTCCCGTTCTAATCAGTCAGGGCAAAACTTCTCTATGTATACTGTTAAGGCCCAAGCCCTTATACTCACAGTTTGCCCCAGATGCTGGATATGAAATCACAGAGTTTAATGTTTACTCTGTTGGAGTTTGGTCTTATTTTGGCCCGAATCCTTTTCTATCCCCCAGATTCTTCTTTTTGGAATAAGAATATTTACTCTGTGGCATTGTATGTTGGAATATTTAACTTTTTGATTCTCATAGAAGCTCACGGCTAAAAGTTTGCCTTGAGTCTCAGAGGAAACTTTGGACTTGGACTTTTAACCCTTGGTGGAACTGTTGAGACTTTGGTAACTCTTAGAGATGGAATACATGCATTTTGCATAATAAGATGGACAGGAGCCTCTTGGGGGCCAGGGGTCAGAATATTATTTCTTGGATCTGATCAGAGGGTGATTACATCATAGAGGTGCCATGGTTATCAGCCATTCAGCCATCGATGAGTTCAGCAGCAGAACAGGAGTTGGGGCCTGCTATCAGGAGGTTTGTAGGGAGGTACAGCACTGGTGTCACGACCTGGAAGGGTGCAGTTCTGTCTCCAGTCCCTCCCTTCCCTCTCTGCTTCCGGGCTGCTAAGGAATGAGCAGCTGTGCTCTGCAAGGCCCTCCAATCATGCTGTTTCTGCTTCGGAGTTGGCTGACCATGGACTGAACCCACCAAAGCCAGGAGCCAAATAAACTTCTACTTTCCTATAAGTTGCAGGAATCTGACATTGTGTCCCAGGGATAGAAAAGTGACTGATACAAGAATGCACACACTTTATAGGTGATGTACACATGCATAAAACATGCGTTTGGTATATGCATGTATATGCCTATCTATGTTCATGATATGCCTATCATATCTAAAATATGAACAAGTATGCACATATTTTTATCCCCAAGCCTCATGCCCAGTGCCATTTCCTCATTCTCCTTCCAACAGATAACCATTCTAATAGGTTTGATGTCTATCCTTTTGATGTAGGTGTTTTTATGATTTGTGTAAAAGTTTGCCGTGGATCCATATCAACCTTCTGGGTTCTAACTGCTACACACATACCACTGTGTGCACTTCCGTGTTTTACTCCAGGGGCCAGGGATGTAGCACAGTAGTTTTAGAGCGTGCCTTGCAAGTGCCAGGTCGTGAGTCTGATTCCCGGTACAAAAAAAAAAAAAAAAAAATTACTCTACTTCCTGAGAGTCGAACAACTGAATTGGCCCCCGCTGCCACTAGCACACACCACACTGCACATTTAATGGGAGGGCTGCTCTCCGGGGGCCTGTGCCAGTCTGTACTCCCAAGGCTGTGAGCTATGTTGTAGCTGTGCAAAGGGATTCATGATGGCATAGTCTTTCTTATTAAAAAGAAATGTGAAATTGTGCAACAAATGGATACAAGTTAGATGAGAATGGAGAATGGAGAGAGGAAATTTTACCATGAAGAATAGTTACTGAAACAACAAAAACAGCAGAGGGACTTGGGGAGTGGCTGCGGATGAGACACACTCCAGAGAATCTGTGGACTGGAAGACGATGTGGAGATATAAAGCGCAGGAAAGAGATCCACAAGGTAAAGTGAGAGACAACAGAGCAAGGCACAGAGGAGGGACTGAGGGACTCCTTGTCTGCCCAGCAGGGGCCCGAGGAGAGGACGGTGGAGGTGATGGTGGCAGAGAGCAGTGTGTGGGGAGATGGCCACTGAGACTTTCCAGAAACGGAGAAGAACATAAACTCTTTCTGCCGACAGTGCACTCTGAGTACTGAGCAGAACAGAAAGAAGTCTGAGCCAGCATATGTCACTGTGAACCTCCAGAGCTGCTGCGAACAGCTTCCAGAGCCTGCGGAGGACAGCTGACCCCTCAACGGCACCACGGGAGTGGGAGACGATGGAGGGGGACAGCCAACCCCTCAGCGGCACCATGGGAGCCAGGAGACGATGGAGGGGCAGCTGTCTCATTGCAGTTCACTCCATGCCAAACTGTCACCCCAGAAGAGGGAGGGATATGACGACCAAGACCTCGCCCTAGCCTCTCAGGACCCAGCTCAAGCGCTCTGCTCCCAGAGAGTCGCTAGGTGCAGTTGCTAGGTGCAGCGTGCCTCGGTGTCCTCATTTGAAAAAGAAAAAGCTGTATCTATTTGTGAGGACTGAACTAGGTTACAAGTCAAGAACCCCTAGTCGTGGTGAGCTGGAGGAAGAGTGAAACAGGAGAAGAAAGAAACAACAGCGAACATAAAATACAGAGAAAATATTCAACTACTGACCATGAAAAACTGTGTGTGTGTGTGTGTGTGTGTGTGTGTGTGTGCGTGTATAAGCAAACTAAAACTAAGCAATAACAAGATGAAGATAAAGTGCTGAGATGTTCCTCGTGGAGTTAAAACAAGCTATGGCCTTAGATATGGCGGGAGGAGAGTATGTTTCAAATAACTATAGACATTGTTATAGCTACTTCTAAGCTTTGGAACAATAGAAAGACATGCAGCCGAAGACTAGAAAAAAAGTAGAGGATGAGCACTGCAAGGAGGGAATACCAAATTTTAACAATCCAGCAGAAAGTAGGATAGGAGAAAAAAAGCCAAGAAATGGGTGAGGGCATAAATAATCCATTGTTTGGTCAAACAGAACCTCGCATGCCTGTGTGTATAATTCATGAATGTGTGTACGTGCTCTTGTGAATATGTACATGGTCATACGAGCACAGAGACCATCTAGGATGTTACGTAGGGTACTGAGAGTGGAGAGGGAGGGGAGGGTGCCTGCGCGGGAGAGGCGGGAGCCGGGCGACACGGAGAGGACATTGGACTTTACTATGTGTACGACTCATGGTGTGTGCACTTGAATGTATTAAGAGGAAGAAATTAAAGTTTAAAAACCTAGTCCTTAGTCTCCCTGAGGGGAAACTGATGTTACAACAGCACGCTGAAAACCACTGTGGGCAGCTGCCACACCGGTGGGTCCCTGGTCAGATGTGGTTACCGGAAGTGTCCATCACCCACTCGGGGCCGGGGTGGGACCCAGGGCAGAGGCTCAGGTCAGAGCACACGGCAGAACTCGCACCCATCCCCAACCTGACTCAGGAGGGGTGAAGGTGGAGAGAGTAGGGGGCCGGGACAGAAGTGTCCCCTGGGGCGGGCAGAGAAGCCTTCAGTCCTTGCGGGGCTAACGGCGGGGGAGGTGGTTTTAGGTAGGCTGGTTTGTTTTCTTGAGAGGAAGTTTTTCTATGTTGCCTGTGGCCTAGAAATCGGCACAGTCTTCCTGTCTCAGCCTTCCTGGTAGTTGGGACCCGGCTCGTGCCACGGTGCCAGCTTGGGCGGATGTGTCTCACCCCGCTTGTCCAGCATGGGTAAGTGTCTGTAAGCCTCAGTTCTCAAGCCCTCGAGCTTCTGCTCCCACTGCGTACGCTCAACATCACATCGATAACATAATTAAGTCACACAGAGGGGAAGAGAGTGGCTCACTCTAGAAAAAAAAAAATCAGTGATTTCAAGAAAAACATCACTGGAGCTTTCCAGATTCCTCCCACGGGAGTTTTCCCTCGAGCTGCTCCTCACCTCGGGCCTGTGGCGCGGAGAGGCCGAGCCCGGGATCGGATGGGCCCTGGCTGGAGGGGGCCAGCAAGCACACAGCAGCCTGGGCGTCACACAGCCTGTTTCTTACCGTGGGACAGAACGCCGTGCTCCATTCTGAGGGGCGCTCTCATCTACAGAGTGACCAGATGGCGCCATGTCCGGGAGACCCGCTCTCTTTGCCTCTGGGGCGCTCACCCGGGCTGCCGACTAATCACTGTAATCACACAGCTCAGCACGCTGTCTGAGGCTCAGGCACGGGGCCAGGGTATCTGCTTAATTAAGCTAAGGAGCTTATGGATATCACTAGTTCAGTATGTGATCAAATTCCATAAACATATCCAGGGAATTAAGTAAATAAGTAAATTTGTTCAGAGCTCATACAAACATGGAGATGTAAGTAGGTTAGCAGAAGGAACATTTTCAGCTCAGCGACTAGCATGGATTTTTAAATACTAAATGTCTCAGGGAGCTCAGGGCTGCAGATTGTGCTGGAAACCATTCAAAAGACGTTTCTTTCTTTCTTTCGAGGCTTGCAAGTTCTTATCTCCGCCAGGGAGGGACACAGCAGGCTTGCTGCGGCAGGAGTAGCCTCAGATCACAATCTTGGCCGTTTGAAGCCCGGCGGCTCCGGCTGTCAGGAAAGCCTTCTGCAGGGCCTGTGCGGCCGCGACCTCCTCCCTCTGTCCCCGAGTCCAGGCCGGCAGAGAGCGCGGGTGCTGGGAACACATGGCTCCTGCATTCCGGGCGGGCGGAGGGCAGGGTTCACTCCCAGGGTATAAAATCAACCCCAGCTCCACGGTGCTGGACTCTGCGATGTGTATAATTTTTAAAGACTCGGACCAAAACATGAGTCAGTATTACATCGCTGTTTGGTACAAATCATCAACTTCACTCCAAGATAAAACTTATTCTACTCATTATTTTCAATCAGTAAACGCTTTAAAAGAAAAAAGGTCAGTGGGGAGAAACACTGCGATCCAGGCTTGAGGCTGCTCAGCCCTCCAGCCGGGCAGGAGGGGGTGGGGGGGGTGGGGAGCCCCTGGGGCAGGGGGGTGCACGAGTAAAGGTGAGTGTTAGTGGGTTCAGCCTCCGGACGCCAGCGTCACTTCCTGCGCAGGGGGCCTGGCCTCCACCTGCCCTGGAGGGTCCTGGGCCGGCAGCTGCCCGCCCTGGGGTTGGGGCTGGTTTCAGAGCTATGACCGAGGGAACCTCGCGCTGGCTGAAGAGCAGTGAAGACCTTCGGCAGCCGGGCCGTGCAGAGGCAGGAGAGCCTGCGGAGGAATCCGGGGCTGGGCTGGGTCCGCCGATGGGCGCCGAGCCCCGGGCTCCTCGTCCCGCAGAGCCTCAGTCTCTTTGAAAACACCCACCTCGCAGTGTTACGTTGAGAATGAGATAGAACGCAACCGCCCCTCCCACGGCCATCGCTCCGAAGCCCTGCAGCGTCGGCGCTTTCTTCTTCTCCTCTAAGGCAGCGTCTTTTGCGCATAAATACACAAGTTGTCTCGGCCCTAGCAGACTTCATCGCCTCTCTCCCGCTCCAGGAGAGTCACACGCTCCCGGAATTGCCCACATCGGGGCCCCGGGAGAACGATGGCCTTCTGGTGCGTACTGACTCGACTCCAACCTTCTGGCGAGTACAGTGTACAACACAGCCTGGTGCCAGTGCCTCAGGGTCATCGTTACATGCCTCCATGGTGGGGTCTTTCACGTTTCTTTACAATTAAATATGACTGATTTCTGTAACTCGGAAGTAAATGACTTTTTAATAAGCTGGCTTGAAATGCTGGTGGTCACGGTCCTGTTCCCAGAGCCTGTGACGAGTCCTACCCGTATCCTGTTATTTTTCTTCGACTTCTCCTTCTAGAAAACGACGCTAGACTGTTTTCTTCTTCTGTTTCCTTTGTGGTTAAATATTCTCAAAGAGAAGAGAGGAAAGGGAGAGGCGGAGACAGAGTTGCCCCGGTGTTATGCTGAGGGTGCTTTTCAGGAATATGAATTTCAGGAAGGACATCTTTTCCTCCCGAACTTGGATTCTGCCTGCATGAGATTCCACGTCCGCAGTTCTGTTCCCCAGCCTTCAGATAAAGACGAGGTTTCTGAGGTGACGCTCTGGGAGACAGGATGTCAGCGGAGGGCAGGTGGACGCTGTCTGAGAACCACACTTCCGGGCCGTGAAGGGGGGAGGGGCTGAGCGGGGCACCCGAGCGTGTGGGAGGAGGGCGGGGGCGACAGGTTTGGGCCCCACATTTACAACAGCACCTTACACCAGCAGTGAGTGAATACTGACTGCAGAGAACGGAAGGAATTGCCACAAAATATAAAAATGACAATAATTCACAAGCTTTGTGGTGAGAGATCCTGACAAACTTGGTGTGTTCAGGAAATGGTACAGTGGAAGTGCAAGTGACGGAACCCATTCCACACCTTGACGGTGACTCACAGGGCCTCATAGTTTTTCTCTTTTTTACTTTCTTGCTTTTCAGTGCAGGGCCTCAGACGTGTGAAGCAGGAAGGAGCTCTGCCGCTGAGCGACAGCCGGGTCCCGTCCGGGCTCTTCGGTGATTTGTTTGGGGAACACGCAGACATTTGTAAGGACTCTCCTAGGTTTACTTGCAAATACAGTCTTGTCTTTCCCATACAGGCTCACTCCTTCCTGGCATCTCTTCCTGTCCCGGGGACGTCCAGGCCTCGGCTGGTGACCGAGGGCTCCCGGGGCACAGCACTTGCCTGTATTCCCCATGGCGGAGCAAGCGTCTTCCTGTTGTGCACGACCAGCTGCCCCTGTGCCCTGATTGGTACCAGGAAACCAGCGCTTTGTCCCCTCTTTTTTTTTTTAAATTGAGATCTTGATTGGTACATTACATGTACACATCATGATTGCACTCCACAACGGGGATTTGACCTGGGAAGATTCATGTTCTCCGGGATGAGGAGCAGCATCCGCTCCCTAGAGGAGGGTCTGGGTATTGTCTCTGTGGAGAGCAGCTGTCTGCTCCGTCCGTCTAATCCTTCCGACGGACTGTTTGAAGTCTGGACCTGAAGGGCAGAGCTCCCTTATCCACCGTTATTTCTGAGGGAACTAAAGATGAAACAAGACCAAGGGCCAAGAGCGGCTGCTTCACGGCAGCCCCAGGCATTCAGCTCAGGGCTCTGTCTTCGGAAGCACAGACAGGGTGTTGCTTTACCAGAACTGTGTGTCCACATGGCTAGGTGTCGTTGCCCTCAGTGCTCACGGAGAGCGTCCTGAGCCCGCAGTGGGGCTCTTGCGTGCTGTGAACGCCACCTCAGTCTGCAGACGGCACCCTCTCCATCCAGTCGGCTCCAGGGTGAGGGGAGAAAAAGCTGAGGAGTCCAGAGGAAGATCCCTGCTGCCCCCATGCTGCCTCTGAGCTGGTGCAGATGCTGTGGGGTGCGCTTCGCTGAGGGACCCACTCTGCGCCTTGGGACAGCAGGCCAACCGTGGCGGGTGGGTGTGCGGCCGGGTCTGGCTCTCATCATGCCCTTGAATGGAAATCCTCACGCACGCACCGAATGGTGGTCACAGTGCCAGGGAAGGGCGCTGCTAGTCCGCAGGAACTGGGCTGGTCCTGCAACCGTAAGGACGTGTCGTCTCAGGAGGTGGACGGCATGTGACTTTGGCAACGCTTTTGTCAGGCCGGGCCACGCCGCCGGCCACGGGAGCGGGCCTGCTCACCCCTCTGAAGCCCGAGCAGCCCACGGTTTCGGAGAGCAAACTGCTCAGCTGTCTCGAGTGCTGTGAGTCCAGACACTGCGCCAGGGGCCCAAGTCACAGCTGGCTGCTA
This sequence comes from Petromus typicus, assembly GCA_004026965.1. Lineage (NCBI taxonomy): Eukaryota > Metazoa > Chordata > Mammalia > Rodentia > Petromuridae > Petromus > Petromus typicus. The sequence goes on along the minus strand of PVIR01007771.1, from coordinate 22,876 downwards.
CCTGGAGAGCAGTGAGGCCCTGGGGCCCCTGTGTCCGAGCCCCCCAGAGCCCCACTTCCAGAAGCAGCCTTTAGCTTGGCTCGCAGGAGTGCGTCCATCAGCCCGGCATCCAGGGCGTCTGGCTGGAATGGCCAGACGCGGCGGCCTGGGACACGGCGTCCGAGGCTGGTAGCAGCCACCACCCACAGCTCCTCAGAGGACAGTGCTCCCGGCAGACATCACTGCGGCAGGCGGAGGGAGGCGAATGGCAGCCCTGCATCCTCTCGGGGGGCAGGGCAGGGGCTCATTCGGAGAGGCGTGGATTAATTGGCAGCAGCAAAGCCAGCGGGAATTTGGCCACAATAATCTGAGAATAAAAAGGACTGACAGCTCTGTTTGGCTGTCACAGGCCTGGGACATGTGGGACTCATCGGGAGAAATTTCCTTCCCTGCTGTCACCCCTCCAGGAGCAAGAGCGGGCGGACGTTTAAGGGTGGCTGAGAGGCGAGCCAGCCGTGCAAACTGGAACAGGACACAGAAGGGGTGACCCTGTTCCTGATGGGTGCCGATCCTGGCTTGCAAGGAAAGCTGCTTAAATGTGTTCTTTTTCACCCTTCTTAAAATACCAAAAGCTAATATTTTGCAGACAGCTCTGAGCCGGCCGCGCTGGCCAGGCCTTGTGGGGTCCAAAACAAACACACCTGATGTAGATTTGGTCAGCGCCAGGAGGGCAAGGCAGTGCCAAGGAATTAACAGAGGAATCCGAGGACTGCTCTCATCCCAAAGGGCCTTAGCCCCGAATAGCTTTTGTTGGGGAAGAGTGAAGAGCGTGGGCGGCGAGGAGAGGGAGCAGCACACAGAGGAGGGTGCTGGCCTGACACCACGGGAGCAGGTCGGCTTCTCCACGGTGAGGAGTATTTGTGATCTCTGTCTCCAAAGTCACGGGTAGCAAAGAGGAGTGACTATGTCATTTCTGGGGAGAGGCTTGCTCTGGGCCCTTGAGATGGTCGACGGGAGACAGTCTGCTTGATGTAATGGTTTTCTGAACCACAGAAATTGCAGGAATCTGTTTTCCATGGATTGATTACACGTCAGCAGATTAATGTTAACAATCCTTTGTGGGTTGTTATTGTAACAATGTGGGGTGTCTAGTGCAGTTGGTGTTTTTTTAACCTGGCTCTTAGGAAATCACCAACTATGGTAATGATGCAAGGGGCAGATCATGGGTGAGCTAAGGTCTCACACACACAGCAAGAAAAGAATGATGTGGGAGTCAAGGAGTGCACCCCACACTGCCAGTGACAGCGCTGCTCTTGGGGAGCTGCTGAGGGGCCGAGGCCCTCTGTGCAATTTCCCAACACCCCCTTCTCTCAGGTTCAGCAGCGCGGTCTGAGTCCGGGTCGAGTCTTCTCCACACCGAAGTGCCTCTCTGGGATGCGATCTGCTGACCTTCTGCCTTAGTGTGCTTTCTCCCAGAAGCACATGCGAGTAGTTTGTTAGGAAATGTCCCCCGAAAACACAGATGAGAGAGTGGGGGAGTGGAGCAGGGAGAGAAGGAAGCTGGTCACTGCTGTGCGCACCTGGAGCTCATCCCACGGGGACCGAGGCAGAGGAGGACACGGGCCAGAGCCTCATCGGAGGGGGAGGGAGTCGGGAGCCTGGAAGCTGAGGCCCCACGGGCTCTGCTGACCCCCAGCACCAGCACCAGGCCGCCCGACATGCACTCCTACGCGGTGTACAAGGGGGATGGGTAGGCTCAGACAGCCCTGCCCCGCCCTGTCTTGTTTTTCATCCTCCTTGTCTGAATAATATCACCACCGGCCACTGTTAATGTCTCTACAAACGCCAAAGCCAGGAAAGAGAGGAGCAGAGAGAACGAAACTGGTCTACTCCCTGATTTCTTTACCCTGTTCTTCTCTTTCCTCACTCTCCCTCTGTCCTGTCTCCCTCCCTCCCCCCCGCCTCTTTCTTGAGATAGGTTCCTGCTATACATTTCAGGCTGGCTCAGACTTAACTATGTAGCCCAGGCTGGCCTTGAACTTGAGGTGATCCTCTTGTCTCAACCTCCCACGTGCTAGGATCACAGGTGTGTGCCATCGTGCTTGGCAATCTTCTTTTCTTTTTTTTCCTCTCTCCCCCTTTTCTTTCATCAGGGTCATGCTATGTAGTCCGAGCTGGTGTTGAAATCACCATGTAAGGCAGGATGGCCTTGAATTTATGGTGATCCTCCTGCCTCAGCCTCCTGAGTCCTGAGAATACAGGCAGGAGCCATCATGCCTGGGGCCTGACTTCTCATAGGCCTGGATGCCATTCGGGGTTTCTGGCTTGGCTCTCATCTTGGCAGATGGGGGTGGCTGCAGCAGCACCTGATTTTGCCCTGATCATATTTTAATAGAAAGCAGAGCCCCTAAACTCAGGCTTACATTTTGCAGGCTGAGGCGAACTCCTTGTCTCTTGTTTCCCTTCTGGAAGAACCCCTTGGAACCGGAGCTATGACGTCAGAGTCTTCCATTCTTTTAAAGGGGTATCAGCTTCCGCTCAGTCCAGTGACGAGGTGTCACTACGAGGCTACCGACTCCTTCGGCCAGTGCCAGCAGGGGCGGCTCCCAACTGAGGGCGGGAACGGCTCCAGCTTGTCATGACAGTTTACCTGTCTGCCCGGCTGATGGACCTGAGAAGGGCCCAGGAATTAGCAAAGCACACTTGTGGGTGGGTCTCGGAGGGCCATGGAGGTGAGACCCTGCGGACTGCATCAGGTCTCCGGCCCTCTTCTCCGGTGCTGCGCTTCCTGGCTGGATGGAGTGAGCAGCATCCGCCAAGGGACACGTCATTTCACAGCCTTCAAACATGGAGCCGGCCCTGCTTTTGGCTGCTGGTGCAGGCAGTTAATAAACATCTCTTTGACATCTGTCTCTATGTTTATTTGGTACATTATCCACTTTTATAGTCATTCCTTAATTATTTTCTTTTGCTTTCCAACAAAAGGGAGTAACCGAGGACCTCGTGCTTGCCAATGAGTTGCTAGGTACTGCTAGCAGTTTATTAGGAGGTTTTCTAGATGTTAGCGTCACCTCAATATGTGTTAATAAGTTGTTTTGCAAAACACAATTAAAATGTTAAAATATTAAAGCATCATTAACGATGTCTTCAATAAAGATTAATGAAAGCAGTGTTTACCTCATTATAAAACTTTTATTTTTGGCAGTAAAATCACCCAATTGTGGTCTGGCAAAAAGTTTAACCATTCGTAGAAGAGAATTGTTTATGTGTAAATGGCACCAGCTATGAGACAAATGATCAGAACTCGCTACCTCCACTTTTGGCCGTTACGTTTTAGTGACAGTCAGTGCAGTGTGACTAAGGTTCCTTCGGATATTTTCCTTAGGGCAGTGCTGTGGTGAAGAAGGTTCAATAATTCCAAATTCAGAACAGCTTCAAGTAAAGAAGAGCAGACAAGTCAGTCTTATGCAAGGCGTCTTTTGAAAAACAGAAAAGTCACTGCCTTGTGATTCTTCCAAAAATCTTAAGAGAAATTAAAACAAGAGACAGACTGGAAGAAAACATCTGCTACCTAACGTACAGACAAAAGCCTAGTATGCAGAGGACACGAAGAACTACAAATCCAAAAGAGAAATTCAACTAACCAATTGGCAAACAATATGAGACACATTTACGAAGAAAAAAAGCACTCAATTTCACCAGCTGTTAGGGAAATGCGAATTAAAACAATAATGAAATACCATATTTTTGCTCTCTAACTGGCAAAAACTAAAATGGCTGATATTATCAGGCAGAAGTGGGGACGAAGGGAATGGACCCACTGTCACACGCTGGTGGGAGAATAAACTCATGAAACCTCTTTGGCAGACAACAGGGAATACTTATGAGAATTAAACACCTACACTCTTTTTCTTTTTTTTTTTTTTAGGTTTTTTGAGACAGGGTCTCGCTTTGTGGTTCAGGCTGGCCCTGAGCTCAGCCTCAAATTCACATCACAGCAATCCTCATGCCTCCGCCTCCCGAGTGCTGGTATTATAGGCGTGAGCCACCACGCCTGGCACTGTGGTATGTGGTACTGATTGCTGCTGGGTGTGAGTCTCCACGCCCAGTATTGTGTGTGGTTACCGGGGATCGAACCCAGGTCCTTGCACTTGCAAGACAGGCGCCAGAACCACTGAGCTCAATCCCCGGCCCGACACTGTTTTTCAACTGCATTCTACATCTTGGCTCCTAGCCCAAAAAACCCCTCATATTTGTACAAAAAAATGCATGCCTCATTTGTGATAGAGAAAAATCAGAAAAAAGGGAAATATTAAAAATAAGTAGTAGTGTAATCGGCCTATCGCTTATACCTACGTGTCCCCCAAAGCTTCATGCATGCATAGGTGGGGCTTTGGAGAGGCACAGGGTCATGGCTTTGTGCTCCTGAGTGGTCCACCGAGGGGCTCAGCATGGTTCTTGGTGGGGGAGGTGGACTTGTGAGAGGGAAGATCCCCTCTGGTGCCTGGGCTCGTACCCTGGATAGAATAACAAGGGAAAGAAGAAGAAAGGCTGCCTGCTTCCTGCCTGCTCTGCTGTGGACCATTTTTCCTCTGCTCCAACCCTCTGGCATCCCACTCTGACTTGCCTGTGCGTTGAAACATCTATGAACAGAGTCGAAATAAACCTTCCCTTCTTTAACTTGTGGGTGTTGGGTACTTTGTTCCAGCAATGACAAAGTTACAGAGACAACAGGTCATAATTTAGTCACCAACAAGAATATTCATACTCATTGTTAGCAGAAAAAAACAAGGTATAGAATTACATACATATGGTCTCATTTAGGCAATGAAATAAGATATCCTTGTAAATGTCTACTCATCTGTCTGCCCGTCCGTCCGTCTGTCTGTCCACCCATCCATCTGTCCATCTGTCCATCAATGCACACAGCAGGATGGAAGGAGACATATGAAACGGTTGAAAATGGCAACACCCTTCTAGAGAGGCGACATGGCTAATACCAGAAGAGGACTAGAAGAGAGACGCTTACCCTGTGATATGATGCAGCAGTCTTGCCCACTTTCAGTTTTGTTCTCTGCAGTTTCAGTTACTTGTGGTTAACTGCAGTGTGAAAATCTTAAGGGGAAATTTCTAGAAGTAAACAGTCTATAAGTTTTAAATTGTGTGCCCTTCTGACACGTGTGATGAAACCTCCTGCTGCCCCGCTCTGCCTCTCGCGAGAGGTGACCTCGCATGAGGACACACCAGGATGCTTTCACGAGCCAGGCTTTCTGCTGGATGGCACCGGGCGGCAGCACTCACCGCATCCTTTCATCACACCTTGTAAACTTTTTCAGAGAGTGGCAAGAACTATGAGATACATGTGTTTGCAGTGACTAAGGGTATTGTGAGGGAGATTAATAGCAATGTGTCTTTTACTGTAATGAATTAAAAAATGAAATATTCACTAGATATGATCAGCCCTCACATATTATGAAAATAAAACGAAATACCTAGGAATCAACCTAACAAAGGAGGTGAAAGACCTCTACTCTGAAAATTACAGCCTCTGAAATAGGAGATAGAAGATACCAGAAAATGGAAAGACATCCCTTGTTCCTGGGTTGGAAGAATAAATATCATCAAAATGGCTATACTCTCACAACTATTATACAGATTCAACGCAATCCCAATGGAAATTTCAATGGCATATTTCACAGATCTAGAGAAAATAATTCAAAAATTCATCCGGAATCACAAAAGAGCTAGAATAGTAAAAGCAATTCTAAGCCATAAGGACATGATGAGGGGTATTATGATCCCCAACTTGAAACTATACTACAAAGCCACAGTGATAAAAACTGCATGGTACTGACAAAGCAACAGACCTGAGGACCAGTGGAGTAAATTAGATGATCCAGAACAACCCTAGACACACGAAGCTATCTCATTTTTGACCAAGGAGCCAAATACCCTCAGTGGTGGAAGGATAGCCTCTTTAACAAATCGTTCTAGAAAAACTGGACTTCAACCTGCCAAAGTCTAAAGCTAGACCTATCTCACAGTGTACTAAAATAAAATCAAAGTGGATTAGGGACCTAAATATTAAAACAGACTAAACCTGCTACAAAACAGGTTAGGTAAAACTCTTGAAGACATTGGTTTAGGGAAAGATTTCACGAACAAATCTTCTGTAACATGAGAACTGGTAGAAGAAATCGACAAATGGGATCTCATCCTATTGAGAGGTTTCTGCACAGCAAAAGAAACCACCAGCAAAGCGAAAAGGCAACCAACACTATGGGAAAGAATCTTTGCCAGCTGTTTCTCAGACGAAGCATTACTATCTAGAATATATAAAGGGCTTAAAAAAAATCACTCCACCTAAATTTAAAAACCCAATTCAAAAATGAAATCTGAAATGAACAGACACTTTTCAGAGGAAGAAATAAAAGCAGCTAAAAAGCATATGAAGAAATGTTCAATATCACTAGTCATTTGAGAGATGCAAAGGAAAACAACATTAAGATTTTATCTCACTCCACAAAGAATGGCTGCTATCTCAGAATTAGCCAGCAACAAATGTTGGTGAGGCTGCAGAGAAGAAGGAACCCTTTTCCACTGCTGGTGGGAATGTAGACTTGTACAACCCCTGTGGAGATCAGAGTGGAGATTCGTCAAAAAAATTCAATTAGAGGTACCATTTGACCCTGTTATTCTTCTGCTAGGTATATACACAAAAGAATTAAAAGATTCATATCATAGTGACATTATGCACCCATGTTTATAGCAGCTCAGGTTGTGATTGCTAAATCTTGGAAACAACCAAAATGTCCATTAGCTGGAGACTGGATAAAAAAGTTGTGGTTCTTCTACAGAATGGAGTATTACTCTGCCATAAAAATGATAAGTTCGAATCATTTATACTTAAATGGACGTACCTTGAGGACATCCTCATAAGTGAAATAAATAGGTCACAGATGTGTAAATATTGTATCAGTACAATACAGGAAGCCAGTAGCAGACCCAGGTCCCCGGCACCAGGTGTGAGTGGTTGTGGCGGGAGGAGAGATCCCTCAGCCTGTGCGTTCTTGAAACCAGCAGTGAGCTTCAGGAGGAGACTCAGCAGTGTTTCCAGCGTGGAGGACGACCGATACAGACATCTGCTATTTACAAGATTCCTGTCCAGCATCCCTGACAGAGCCCCACCCACTTCTGTCAGGCCTCAGCGATCCAACTCGGGGCGATGAAATGCATTTTGCCTCTGTGGAGTCGAAACTGCATATTACCAGTTATCTCGCTGGGCAAATTGGGGGGCGGAGCCCAGCTTGTGCTACGTGTTTAAGGAGTCACTTCCCCTTAAGGGAACGCGGAGGCTGGAGAGACCAGCGACTCACACAGCGGCCCGGTCCCCTCGTTGTCGATAAGCTGCCTGGGCTACACGGAGCTGACACTTATCTGCAGGGTTATTCTGATTCCTAGGTAACAGTGTCTGCTGGCAAAGTTATTTTTTGATATACTAGAATAAAAATGATCATGTCAAGGATGTACATTACTGCTGTGAAGAGATCAGAGTGCACCAGCTGCCTGTTAAAAACCTGAAAGGATTCTCCAATGAGAGTGAGACATTTTCTTTTAAGGCATTTCGTTCAGCTGAAATAGATGTCAGAGAAATTGGTCATCTGAACAAGGCTCCACTCAGAGCCTCAGCTTATACTCTGATTCATGATAAATCCTAAATAGGTTGGATGTGAAAAATGGAGTAAAAATAATGACAAAATACCTCCAAGAATATTTAGGAGGGTATTAAATAGGTCCTGGGTGACCAAAAACTCTGTGGTTATTATTGTTACAGAGGCCCTTTCTAAGTACAAAAGCAACGGAGGAAGTTACGAGACAGAAGAAGAATAGACGCGACTATCTAAAAAACAATAAAAATGCTGTAATTGATAATGCACTTCACAGAGACTCGTCACTGTTATGGTTGGCGAAAGAAAGGGAAATGTGAGGTGCTTCTCAGAGAACCTGGAAATCAAGAAATTAGCATCCCTTGGGGAGTGTTGATAGCAAAATCTCCACACAGCCCTCTGAGCCGAGACAGAGAGGGTGCCCGGCAGATGCCAGCCAGTCTTGAATCCTTCGTCTTTTAAAGGCAAACTCTTTCCCTGTCACCATTTTGCTGCCTTGGGGGCCACTTCCTGTTACATGAAATCTCTTTCCCTCACTGACACCAGCTGTCTGAACGAGGACTCAGTTTCTGACCGAACCAGCGCATTCTCGGGCCCACCAGTGGCCACTGTCCCGAGCGTCTAGAAACCGTAAATCCAGCCAGCCAGCTTTCTTAGATTTCGAGCTAAGAAAAAAGCAAAGACTTAGCTCATTGGCTTTGGGACTGAATGACAAAGGGCACTGTCAGGGTCAGCTAAGGTGCCAGCGGACCAGACAGCTGGCAAGAGGCTCCGAGGGGAGAATGCGGAGCAGGGTGCAAGACAGTGGGCACCTTGGTGCCTGATGGCCCCGCTCCATCATAGGGGGTGCCTGTCCTGACCACACAGGCCCCCCAAGCCCGGGCTAGCTCCGCCTCCCGACAGTCCAAAAGCCAAACCAAGAGTGACTGTTTCTAGGACCCAAAACCCTACACAACATGACCTGGACTCACCCTTGAAGAGTTTTGTGCAGGCCGGCCTGAAGAGCAGACGCGGCATGCTGGTAATGCCGAGTGAAGACGGGCTGGGCTGCGGGCCGGGACTGAGGCAGGGCCGCTTGTTCCCGGGTCCTCACACCCACGAGACCTACCAGTCAGAACTATTACCCTCTTCATTCAGATTCCCTCCGTACTCGAGAGCAACTCTGTTCCCTGGAAGAAGACTGTCAAGGGAGATGACCTAAAATTCGGCCTATAAAGGACACCCGCTGTGGTAAAGGAATGTTGGCCCTCTGGCTTAGAGAACGTGACTGGCCTGGTTCCGCTTTCCACTTCCGCCCACTGAGCCCCGGTCCTGGCCACAGCTCAGTCACTAAAGTAACGTGACTGTGTCCAGACTTGGAGGAGGTGGCCGTCTGTCTCTATCTGTGCCATCCCACTGAGATGCTGCTTCCTCCTCTACACGACAGCCGCCGGTGTCACCACTTGTCAGCGAGTGCTCTCTGCAGCCCTCCAGCCTGCGTCAAACCATGTTTTTGTTTGATCTCCAAATGACGACAGCGAAGCATTCAATTGGGATCACTAGAACATCAGTCGGAGGGGTGCGGACTGTCACTCAGGCAACTGCCCACTGTGGAGCCTTCTGCCAACCCAGTGACACCCGGACTGCTGCAGAAGGGACCTTAGGAGCCATCTTTGCCCCTTTTATCTACAGATAGTGATTCATGTCAGAAAGATGTTTTTCTATCCTGTTCTTCAATATTCCCAAGGTCTCTATCCATTTAATTACCCTTTGGCCAAAATATTCTTTCACATGACCAAAAGCGAATCCTTCTTTCTTGAGTCTTTTCAGCACTGAACTGCAGAATTTCAGTTCCTTCTACAAATCAAGGAGTATACAGCAGGTGCCTTTAAATCTACATTTCTTTAACAGGAAGTAGCTCATGTGCAATTGGCTGACAGGGAGAAGATGTCAGTTCCATCTTTCAGGCTCGTTGATACATACAGGAGTTTCTCCTAGTCTGTTAAAGTTTTGCATCACATGCAGAGGCAGCTGAATGCAGAGGAAATTGGTGCTGCTGAGCATGGGCGTCGGTGAAGGAGCCTGGGCCCTCCCCGACGTGACCCAGGTGGGGCTGGGCGCCACTCTGGGAAAGGCTGATGAGACCTGACTTCCCCATCTGCCCCCAGCAGCCTTGACCCTTCCTTATCCGTTCTTCTACTCTCGTTGGGAGAGTAAAGATCAGGTATTTTCGATGGAGTTTCCTCACATGTCAGGAAGCCAGTGCCTTCTTATGTCATTACCATTCTTGGGAGAGTAAGTGGTTCGGGGGAGAGTTCCAACTGCAGGGCAGCGTGGGCTCTCAGGGGACTTCCTCAACCTTTACTTTTCTGTGACCTCTGCCATGCTACAATGGGCCATCTTACATTTACTCCATGATAGCAGAAGCAGCTAAACCCAAAGCCAGTTTTTAAGTTCCCATTCGTACCCCGACAGATAAGTCATTTATCTCTTCTGATAGGAACTACTGTCCCTTCCTGCAGGGTCACTTCCTGTCCCAGGGCACCAGTGCATTTCTATAAGGTCCTTAGTGAGCATGATTTGTGAGCGTCACGCCTGCTTCTCTTTGGGGAAAGACACTGTGAGCCTTGCTCCATGGATGTGGTACAGGTGGGCAAGGTGCCCACAGAAAGTGGCCTAGCCGTGCATCAGGGCGGTTCACTCCCCAGAGCCAGGGGTGGAACATGACTTCCGGGGGGTCACCCCTCCCTCATTTTGCCAGTATTGTTGGGAAGGATAACTTTTAGTAGAATTACAAATTCTACAGACTGTACCCTTGGAACCTGCAGGGGCACTAGACAGGGAGAGGCTGTCAGATGACTTTGGCAAAAGTAGAAAGAGAGAGGAGAGGAGAAGAAGGACAAACGGGGAAGAAAGGAAGAGAAACCTAAGAAGACAGTGGCATTATACCTATGAGTTACATGAATTTCCTTTTACGTTTGTAGTGAAATAACCTGGCCTGCAAATTGGGCACAAATTAATTGAAATTTTTGATAAATGTAATTACAAAAATAAAATTAAGTACTCTACTGCATAAGTAGGGCTTGTTGTCTGGAATAAACATATGGTGAAACACTTTATGAAACAAAAACCTACTTTGTAACTGCTTTTCCCTTGGGTACGACTGTGGATCGAACCCAGAGCCCCACACATTTTAGGCCAGTGCTGTACCACTGAACTACATCCTCAGGCCTCTTTCGTTTTATTTGAGACAAGGTCTCACCAAATTGCCCAAACTGGCATCTAGCTTGGGAAGCTTCCACCTTTTTTTTCTGAAGAGCTGGGACTGCAGGTGCGCAGGTGTGCAGCTGGGACTGTAGACGTGCACCAGCAGCACAGCTGGCCCATTCTGTAACTTCATCATGATGTTAGCTGTTAAATCATCTCTTACTGGAGTTGCAGAGGAAACCTGAGGCAGTGCAAGCCGGAGGCTGCGTGGGGAGAGGCTGATGCACATCCCTTACTTGGAGACATTGGACTGTCTGACTTCCCCGTGGTCGTTTCTGGCCTCGGGTGACATCTATACCTGCTCTTGATCAGGCGCTCTGATCCCTGTTGGGTTTTGGTGCTTAGGCATAAATGTTTCATTATACTGATTCCCACTAAGCCGTGTGTAAGCTCATGCTGTGAGTTCTCTCATGTTTTTGGAAGCACTGGTAACCTTCTCATTCGGAGCCGTGTAGAGCCAGGACACATCACCCTTTGATTCTGCTCTCCAGACCATGAAGGTGACAGGTGAACCTCACAGGACACTGACTCTCAGCAGGGGTCTGGTTAGCCCATAGGTACCTTTGGTGAGCTAGAGAAAGGTGTGCCATTATGGACACCTGTGCATCGAGAGGTCCCCTCAAAACTTCATGTGTTCACAGGTGGGACTCTGGGGAGGTGGTAAGACCATGGGTGTGCAATCCTAGGATTCATCGTGTCTAATAACTAAATGGTTTAGTGTAGTTCTGGATGCGGATGGTGGCGACCTTGCCCTGGTTGTGAGTGCCGACAATCAGTGTGCTGGTAGTCTGGAGGGAACGTAAAGGGAGAGATGGCAGGCAGGTCTGCTGCTTCCTGCGTGCCGTGCCATGGACTGTTTCTCCTCTGCCATGTCCATCTGCCATGTTGTTCACCAGGGACTGAAGCTTCCATTTACCGTGAGCTGAATAAACTTTCCTCCATTAACTTGTGGGTGTTGGGTATTTTGTCCTAGCAATAAGAAAAGTCACTATACAACCTGGGGCAGGCTGGGCATTAGACTCATTACCTCCTTCAACCCATCACTCTGTGCCAAAGGCCACGTAGCATTAATCATGTCACAGAGGAATTTTTTTTGGCTTATCCTCAGAGGTGGGGTCTAGTGTGAGGCTTTCCATGGGCGTACATGTAGGACAGAGGTCAAAGATTTAAGAAAACTGAATTGTTACTTAGTGAAAATATAAACTTAAGAAGAAAATATCAAGATCAAGTTAATCTGAGTTGGTGGAGATGGCATCTAGTATTTAAAAGTTAGGGAGCTGGGAAAAATGGATTTTAAGTCTAGCCTGACCACTTACTGGGCCACTTCGCTGAAACTTCAGTTTTTTAAAAAAAATCTGTGAAATAATGAAAGTACTATTTCATCAAACCTAAGGCTTCCTCAACCATAAAAGCAACGCTCATTCCAGAAGTTTTTAAAACATGAAAAAAATGGCCATTCAGGGTGATTAAGTGCATCCTGATAGCACAGGTGTGAGGAGGGTAAAACCTGCACACTGGGATCTGCAGCTTACGGCAACACCGGTGAAGATTTCCTGCCTGAGAGCTTGGGAGCGGAAGTGTTTCAACATTTAAGATATTTCATAGACTTTGCTGGTTCCACGTTCCCCTGAAGATTTGATATTCACCACCTGGGACTCAAACCATTTCAGATTCCAGAACATTTTGGATTTCAGGTTCTGCCTTAGGGATGCTCAGGCTATAAAGGCCCTGCCCCTGCCTGTGGGACCTAGCGAGATTGCGAGGGGCAAGTTCTCGGCCTCCCAGGGGGCAAGAGCTCAGTCGATGGTGGAGGCTGCTCTTATTGTTGCCGCCCTACTTCCCTGAAGTGAGCAATAAACATTAACAGAAGGGCTGGAGCTAGCCCAGCGAAAGGCACTGGACACTGTCTTTACTCTGAAGCCGGCGTGCAGGTGGTGGGCCCACAGTGAAATCGGCACCGGAGACCAGGAACAGAACACGCACCAGACAGCAAGCGAGCAGTGCTGCCTACTTCTCCTGCGGGGACTCAGGTCTGAGACGTGACGTCCCAGATCCCACATGCGTCACGGAGACATTTGGAAAAGGCATCGGTCGGATGAGGGAGGGGTCGGAGGGAAAGAGGAAATTTCCATAACATCCTGCCGCTGGCTTTCTGAGTGTTTACCGTTTTCTTTCTTCTCATTAACAGCTCCTTCTTTGACCTCTGTGGTTTGAACCGGCCGCCGAGTAGCGCACAAGTGGAGCCCTTCTGAGGAGGTTGCTGTGATGGCAGGTCTCATGTGGGCTTGCAGGGGTCTCGGTGGCGGGAAGAGGCACCAAGGGTGTCTTTCACCTGCCCCCAAAGCAGCTGGTTCCAGGCCTGGATTAGGCATGGCCCTGGGCCAGAGGACAGCCATTCACTGCAAAGACAATGGCGCTGGTGGGGGAATGCCTGCTTGGCGCCTGGGCCTCTGCAGAGCGCACTCTTCCCAGTCTGGGTTCGGGGCAGCTTGAGAGACCCAGTGGATGGGAGGGGGGCATACAGCCCACGTGACCAAGCAGCCTGCAGAAGGGTCAGTACAGTGGCAGTGGCTCTCCCAGAGAGAGACGGGCACTTGGTCATTTTTCACAGATTCTAATTTGGCTCCTCCTTCCAGTTCTGACTTCTGCTTGTTCAGCACACTGGTACAAATGGTGTGCAGAGAAGGACAAAGAGGAGTTTAGAGTGACGGTTTATCTTCCTTGTAGCCCTGGCTTCTTAAAAGCAAAGGAAACAGCATGGAAGTTACGGCTGACTCGTTACACCGTCTGAAAAAGGTGTCAGGCGGTCACTGCTGAAATGGGCGTCCCGGGCGCTTTTCAAGAGGCAGCTCTAGGTCACAATGCCAGAGAAAAATCAAACTGCCCGAGGAGGTGGAGGCAGCTTGAGCTTTAAACATGAGGGCTGGCGGTGCTGTCCTCACGGAGGCAGCTCTGGCCCCTCTCTGCGGGGCAATCACAAGTGCACCACCTGGGCCCGGGGAGTTAGCTCAGTCGTTCCGGCGCCTGTCTTGCAAGCGCAAGGACCCAGGTTCGATCCCTGGTAACCACATACCATACTGGGCATGGAGACTCACGCCCAGCAGCAACCAGTACCACATACCACAGTGCCGGGCATGGTGGCTCACACCTGTAATCCCAGCACTCGGGAGGCAGAGGCAGGAGGACTGCTGTGATGTGAGTTGGAGGCTGAGCTCTGGGCCAGCCTGAACCACAAAGTGAGACCCTGTCTCAAAAAACCTAAACAAACAAACAAACAAACAAACAAAACAAGTGCACTGCCTGGCATCGGAAGCCACTCGCGGGTCCTGAGGCCGGATGGGGCACAGGCAGGAGTTACCGCCCTGGGCGTGTCATTGGCATCCAAGTCAAGCTTCCGCGTCCCAGTTCCCTGAAGGACTCCTCGAGGACAAGGACGCAGGTTCCACTGGATTCTATTTCACCCTAGGAAAAGTGCACTTCCTGGTGCTGTGGATTTCCTGAAGCCAGTTTGCTGCGAGGTTGCCTTGGAAATCTGACATCTCTGTTTTGTTCTATCTTAGACCTGCGGACTGAGATGCTGTGATGAGTTCCCTGCTGTGGTCAAACCTTGTCGTAGTTACTTTTTTCTTGGTTGCTGAGACAAAATACTTGACACCCCATATTAAAGGAAGAAAAGGTTATAATTGACATAGGCTTTGTAGAGGTTTCAGTTCAAAGTTGGCTGGCTCTAAGGGAGTGTGGTATGGCAGAAGGGCATCACAGAAGAGAAAGAGTCCATGGTGGGCAGAAGCAAAGCAGTGAAGTATCAAGGGATGACAGCAGCCCTCTCTCTGTCTGTGTTAGCCAGTTCTCACACCTTTAAGCACAGCATCACAGCACAAGTCAACCTCAGCATCATGTCCTCAATGCTGGGATCCTAAGATCCAGACGCCTCTGAAAAGCCCCACTTATGACCTGTGACACATGAGACTTTGAGGGGACATATAGATACAAGCACACGTGGGGATTAAGGTCTTTAGCTGAGTCTCAATGGGCCAGTCACCTGGGCTCCCCTGGATCAAGAACACAGCTAGGAGGGGGGAGGCCCGGAGATGAGTCAGAGCCTGCACTTTGCACATATTGAAGTGAAAGCTCATTAACAGCACTGAACTCGCTACTTGCCTGGTAGCGACAGCAGCCTGGACCTCAACGTTAGTGTGAACTCTACTTGTTGTTTTCTGCAAAACCAAGGTTTTCGACCTTGAGAGTGTGTCATGTGGGATCCTGTCGTGTGTGTCACTGCACCAGATGACAGAGGATTCATCATCACATCATAACTTGTATTGAGCAGGAAGACTAAGCAATGGGATAGAGCAGTGGTGTTCAACCTGGTAAGCCGGCCCCGGTAAGCTGTCTTTTATCTACAGGGTTCACCATCACTGGTACAGGGACGAACGGGTGCCTTCCGTCCAGAGTCTATCTTGCTGGTGGGGGGATAGCTTTATTTTGGTTTACAGAACTAGGCATTTTTAGGAGCAAATTTTCACATTCATGGAGAAGAAAAAGTTCATAAAAGGCCTTTCCCTCCTATTCCTCCAAAATAGATGGGCCTGTCCCCACTGAGACTCGCTCTCCCCTTCTTTCCCGGGGGCCACACGAGGTGGGGTCCACTGGGCTGCCGCCCAGGGCTGGGGCACTGGATGCCCTCCAAGAGGTCTGCTTTTCTGCCCAAAGCCCTGGCATGTGGGGGGCATCAGCCTCGAGTCATCTTCCTTCCTGCCTTGGGCCACTGAGCCCTTAGAGGATGGGGTAACCATGCATGTCACCTCTGAAACACAGTCTTCCACCCTCGGCACTCCACGTGGGGCTTCAGGGGTCTGAGGATCGGCCCAAGAGTCACACTGTAATCTTTTTTGTTGTTTTTAGTCCAAGACCCTTCCTCAGAGTAATAAGTTCTCATAATTTTAATGATGACGATAATGAACTACTCAGATCTTAAAGCGAAACCAATCATAACAATAGTTATAAAAACTTAAAAGCTCTTTCTGAGAAAAAGATCTACGAACTTTTCTATCAATGCATTAAATAAGATCTACTGGTGCATCTAATAACTACTGTATTTCTTAAGTAATGATGAGCATGAAAGATACTTTACAAAGACTGCTACACTATGGCCCCACACAAGAAGGGGTGGTGTGCGGGGGTGGCTGCTGCCGGGTACGCTGAGTGTGTTGCTTACAGTCGTCATTGAAGACAGTGCTGAATTTCCGCTAGAGGAAATCTAGGGCACTGATGGCGAACCTTTTAGGGCTTTCAATGGTTCGAACAGCGGTCGGTGAGGATGCATGCTGTCGGCTCACCACCACTGATCTAGAGCGTCTCAGGCCAAGCAAGAACTTCTCGTCGGGTTGCTAGGACACAGCCCTGCATGAAGACCAAAGATTTGTGGCCTAGACAAAGATTGGCACTCTCCTGACGGGCGGTGGGAAGGACAACAAACTTCCACGGAAGGTGCGTGCAGCAGCTCCCCTGGGATGACTGACCGGGTGGAAAGAGGCTCTGGGGCTATTTTGCAGGCACCTCAAATGGCTGTCAGTGGGAAACGGGCCTGTGAGAGCGGCTCACCGAGCAGCATGAGCTTACCGATTCGCCTCCTTGTTTCATTTATACTTTCTCCCAGGGCTTTTGCTTCAGCAAATCTGGAAGGGGGCAACAAAGAAGAAAATTGACTTTTTTGGTTCACTATACATCATGTTCTAAAACTAGACTTCTTACAGGTCTTAGAGATGCCATCACACTTTATTAAAAGTCATGTATCGGGCTGGGGAGTTAGCTCAGTGGTTCCAGTGCCTGTCTTGCAAGCACAAGGGCCTGGGTTCGATTCCCCGGTAACCACATATAATCCTGGGCATGGAGACTCACGCCCAGCAGCAATCAGCACCACCTACCACAGTGCCGGGCGTGGTGGCTCACGCCTGTAATCCCAGCACTCGGGAGGCAGAGGCAGGAGGATTGCTGTGATGTGAGTTGACGCTGAGCTCAGGGCCAGCCTGAACCACAAAGTGAGACCCTGTCTAAAAAAAAAAAAAAAAAAGTCATATATCAGGCTCAGAGTTAAAATTCATACTACGACAGATACCGTGGAACTCTAGCCAGTCTCATGTAGGATGTTCATTCTCATGTTCTCCACCTTATGAGTCTTGATTTCTATTGTGTTTTCATACGGGACAGCAGAATGAGGCATGTGGGTAAGGTTTCCGTAAGTGATCTGTCGACCCAGTATTGAGATCTTACAGACAAAAGCCAGAGAGAGTAGTGACCAGAAAGTGGTGAACTACAGCTGCTCATGGACAAATCCAGCCTGATTCTTGTGCTGTGAATAAAGTTTTATTGACACACTGCCATACCCACTCACAGCTGTATCTTCTAAGGCTGCTTTTCTGCTGAGCACTTGAGTTGTGTGGATGTGGAAGAGATGCCCTGGCCTATGACACTGAGAACACCCCCAGGCCCCTTTTTAGAAAAAGCCTGCTGATTGTCATTATGTACAATGATTGGGACTGATTTTGAATATATAATTTAAGAAAAACAATTCCCAATAATCCCCTCCCCAGACACAAGCACATTTTGATAAACACACTTATCCAGTCTTTTCTTCTAGTGAGTTTTCCTAAAGTGAGGTCATACTACACATGCAATTTTGTGCTCTCATTTATCTTGTCTCCCTCGGCATTGTAAGTCTTTCCCCATCTCATGTGAGACTCTGATGGATAAGTACTAGCCCCAAGGTGGTTGTGCTGCTGTTCAGTTCTCTGTATTAACGAGAAGACTGCCATTGAACCAGCAAAGCGGTCCAGGATATGGGTTTCAGCGACACACAGTGGGTCCTTACAAAATGTGAGTTGCTTGCCCTTTTTCTCCTTTCTGCCATGGAATTAAAGCAGCAATTAGAAACTTAGAAAGGTGGTAGTATGTACTACACATTATATGATGACAGGAAATCTTTGTTCTGTCTTGGGTAATGGCAGTCACACTGCCATTATAGTTTGACTAGGAAGGGGCCTATCTACAAGCAGAGTACAGTGAAGAAAGCTTTTGTACGAGGTAATCTTGACCTGGCTCTTGTGGATGCCTACGAGTCTGTAGGAAAATTTTTACTCTGGAAATTTCCAAATATATATAACATAGAATAGTAGGGTAAATCTCACATGCCGACCACTACGTTTCACTAATTGTCCAGTTTTACTGCAGTCGTCTTCCTGCGTCCATGTGCTTCCTTCTCTCCCAAATCCTGCTGGGCCCATCAGATCCCAGTGGCCATCTGTTTTATCTGTGAGTACTCCAGCTGTGCAGGACGGTGCTGGAGGAAGCAGGGAGGGGACGACATAAGCAGTGGTCAGACTGCCACACTGCACTGTGTGCGGTGGAAAGAAGTGTGAATTATGTCACTGCTTTTTTCCAAATCTGTCTGCTTGGCCTGGGACTGCAGATGGGAAGTTTCCAGAGAAAGGGACTAAGTTTTCTCTCCATGCTAGGTTTCTTGGGACTGTACCCCGGCTCCCTCCTGCAGGCTGTCTGGTTCAGGTGTACTGTGTATTGTATGTCTTCTTCTCAGTTGGGGCCTGTCACCTTCCAGAAATAAGTGAGGTTCCCAAGGAGCAAATTCTTTTCACTAAACAGTCCCAGGAAGTGAGGTCATTGTGCTGGGCTCACGTCACTGTGGCTGCTGGTAGGTGTGCTCCGAGGCTTGGTCTGGGCCACCGAGAAGGGGACAACTGTATTTCTAAATATTTCTAAAGGAGGGACCGTGACTGATTGCAGCTATCTATCCCCAGTACTTAGGATTCCATAGGATTTGATAGTCATGCAGTGCTCAGTAAGAGAATCCTCTTGTAGTTTTAGCCTTTGGAATATGGAAAATATATATAAGAGCAAGACTGCGAAAATGAAATGTGCGTCAGTACTGGACAGAAGAAGGAAGGCACCGGAAGTGGAAGGGGTCATTTCCACCGTAGAGCTGTCCGGCGAAGCCCCAACAAGTCAGGCTGGTACCTCTGGGCTTGGCAGTGTCCGGATGTGCCCCAGGCATGGCGCTGTGGTCAATGCCCTGCTCCCCAGCTGGCAGAGACTGTGGGGAGCCACAGGCTGCTGCTTTCCCTTCTCCGTGTTCCCCTGGTCCAGAGCTGTAAGGAGCTTCTCCAGTGGAGAGGGGAGGTCGGAGGGCTGTGCTTTCTTCCCGAAGCCATCTTCCCTCTGCTCTTGGTGTTGCCACCCCAGGCTGCCTGCCCACATGTGGTTCCGATGCTGGTCATCCAGATAAACTCCAGGAAGTGCAGCCTCCAAGGGAGAGGTGGGGGGAGGAGCAGGACAAAGTGGGATGAAGGTGACCCCGAGTCCTGCAGTCCTGTCCCTTGCTGTACCCTCCGGGGTGCAGGCCCAGGGCCGGCCAGGGCAGGGAGGAGGCACACAATGTTGAGCTGTCCTTTGGCAGCCCTGGTGACACGGGCACACACTGCTACCTGCCTCTGTGGCACTGGCTCTCCCGGGTGGCTCCTCCTGGACAACTTTCACAGCCCGGTCCGTGCACGCTGTGACCCGCTGGCATTTGCCCACGCCCTGTGCTCACATCCTCCTCTCTCCGGGCCCCTGGGCGGCCAGCATCCTCCTGACTTTCCTGACTCTCCTTGTCTCTAGTCAGCTCTGCTAGGCTCCTCCCTGCTGACCGCCCGCTGGACCCTGCTGTGCCTCTCTGCCAACCCCACCCCGCCCAGGGCCCACCCGCCGGCTCCCTTGCCTTGTCTCCTGCAGCCCCTGCAAGAGTCCTGGGCTGGAGTCTCCTCCAGCTCAAGAGTCCTGGAGTCCCGGCCACTCTCCACGTGTCTCCTAGCTTGGCTCTGTTCCGCTCCTGCTCCATCCTCCTGGCCGCAGGCTGCTCCCCGCCTTTCAGCCTGTCCTGTCAAGCTCCTCTCCTGCCCGGGGCTCTGCAAGGGCTCCCTGTGACCCGGGACGGGCCAGACTCCTCCGCAGGGCGCTGTCCGTTTCATCACGCTTGGGCTGGTGGTGACTGAGGGTCACCTGAGTCCTTGCCTGAGGGTCCTTGTTTTCCACGCAGCCCGTTTCTGCCCATCTCCCCTTCACCCCTCTGTGGTTTCCACACAATGTTGCTTCCTCGGTGTAGCTCTCCAGGACAGAACAAGCAGCCATGGCTGACGCACCTGGCTGCGCCGGGGCACCTTGTCCTCCCTTCTCAGGTAGAGGGCATGCGGTGGGGAAGCTGTGGTGACTTCCTGGGAGGACAGTGACCTTCGTGCCCTTCTACCTCCCTGGAGCACAGAGCACGGAGTTGAGCTGAAGCAGCGTCCACATGTGCTTGTGGAATGAATGCCTGGTGCACCCAGGCAGCCAGTACAAGGCGAGGCTGGGACCTGCACCGCTTGGCTCTGCTGCTTAGCAGCTGGGTCCGGCTCCTGTTTCCAGTTGTAGGGCCAGCGTGCAAATTTGCAGGTGCTTTGTGTGCGCAGGTGCTGACCACGCCCACCCGTGGGGGGGGGGGTGCGCTGTGACCGGGCTGCAAGCTGGGCGCGGTGGTGAGAATTATCCTCTCAGCAGGCGAAAGGGTGAGGATGGTCCCTGGAGTCAGTGAACAAGGACAATGGACACAGCTCCAACTTCCCAACTTCAGAGGGAATGGAAAGACTAGGGAAACTGAGGTAGAACTGCATGTAATTTTTGAGACCAATGCATCCTGTTCTTGGCATGTGCCAGGCATCCCTGGGCAAGCAGGGACCCTGTGCTCTGCCCAAGGCAGTTAGAAGTGCACAGGGCTCATGGGAACAGGCAGCGGCTGCTCTCGGCAAGGGCCTGACAGAGCCGCTGCAGGTCCCCAGCCACGAGGACCCCAGGAGCCTCTGTGCTCACGGCTCGTGTCACGCTGGGGGGAAGTTTCTTTATGTCAGTGGCGAGGTCAGTGTTGTTCCAGGACAAGGGCTTCCGCAGTGCTTTTTCTACTCTTCTTGTCTAGAGTGAGGAATTTATTAAATTCACTTTTTTGAGCAGAGTGAACATTTACCACTCTTCTGCGTCAGAGAGGGGAACAGAAGGATGGGCCTGTCTTTGGCACTTCCTTCCTCTGTATACCTGCACGTGGGACCTTGGCTGCTTCCATTTTACTGTGAGGAACAGCCAGCCATTGTTTCTCTTGCACTTTTTTAGTACCCATCATCCTTTTCGGTTTTGTCCCCTCTAAGATGGCCGCCTTCTCTTGTCTCCTCAGGGGCAGATCCTCCCCAGCCCCATTCCCCTACTGTTGGGAAGCTGTAAGTTCGCTAAGCAGTTTTATTGGCAGCTCACATTCCTCAAAGTCAATTTTAAATTATCATCCTCAAACAAAATAGTTTTCTGCCTACTATTTCTGTGTCTAGCATGGTTTTTTAAAACTGTAGGGAGGCTGAGAAGATTCTAATTTCTGCTCTGAGTTTATAATTCTAGTTTAGCAGACAAGGTGTGACTACAAAAAAACAAAATGGAAAACATAGTAGATGTTAGAATTGAGGTTTCACAGGAATCGGGGCGCTCCTCTTTGGGTGCTATTTCCAGATGGTGCCCGAGATTTTGCTCTATTCGGTTTAGTTTTCCTGTTGGTTTTGGATTGGCACTCTGTTCTGTACGTGGGAAGAGCCTGCCTGAGCCGAGGCCACTTTTCCCGATTTTGTGCATGCTATCAACGCCTTTATTTCCAATTGCAGTTTATCTCCCCATTCATTTTTTCCTTTGTTATTTAATGGGACTCCGTGTCTGAGGGACTCAGTTTGTGCAAAGGGCCTGAACAAAAGAAGATCGGCTGTGCATCGCCTGGGCACTGACATTTGCCAAGCACAGGGGCGCCAGCTCTCTTGATATTATTATAGGCTCCGTGGACGAGTCAGGCCTGGAAAACGCAGGCACTGTGAATTGCTATTGTCCTGGATTGAAGAGTCCCTGTTCAGGGCAGGCTGGAGGGCATCGGAGGCTAACATCCTCTTACGGTGCCAGCTTCTTGTTTCTGTTGTCCCAACAGGCAGCGCAAGGTCCCACCCGGGGCGGGAGCTTGGAGATGCTGTGCAGCCCACGGCAGGGGCACAGGGAGGGCGGAGCTTCCCCGGGACCGTGAGCGTCAGGCCCCGCCCCGCCCGCAGCCCCACGTCAGTCACTGCACCTGACGGAGCGGAGGGGCCAGAGGAGACCCAGGAGGCGGTGAGCCCTGCTCTGGGATCGGAACCCCCTTGCCAGGGGCTGAGAAGCTGTTGCGAGGGGCAATCAGGTTTAGTCCCTGTTCCATGCGCTTTGCCGGTGGGTCGGGGACGCCGAGGTAGTGGACCCTTCCGGAGGAGGAGACAGTACCGAATGCTACATCGAGCCCCAGCCCTGCGGTCCGGTGCAGATGCTCTCCCTGTCACTGCGGGGACTGGGACAGGGCCACTGACGAATATCCTAAGCAGGGGGTCCCCCCAGGGGCAGCTGGGCTGCTTTCGGCGTGCGCTGCTGGAGCGCTGGCTGCGCAGCTGCCCTCTCAGTATTCACTGTGGACATCTATGCATCTGTCATAGCTCATAACTGCACGATCTCCTCGACGGCAGGCAAAGCGCCACGCCTGGGGGAGGGTAGGATCTGGGTTACGCCCTCCCCCGCCTGGATGCCCAGCAGTGCTTTAATGACGGGTACTGCGGTAACAGTAAACAGATGTAGAAATTTGTACAAATGTGGGCTGGTTTCTCGACATCTCAGTGGACTTAAAAAGCCTGATTTACTGCTGGGAAAGCCTCTTTTCAGAGGAAAGCTTCGCGTGAGTTTCATTAATTCTCGTGCACTATGGCTATGGGGAAGATGCGCTCACCGGAAGTGACCCCTGTCCTGCGTGACCCAGGCGTCTTAAGACCCAAACACACACGTCTTGGGGCTGTCAGACCACCAAGCTACCGCTAAGAAGGCTCTGTGGGGAGGAAGAGCCTAAGGAGCTCACGACCTGC
>PVIR01007770.1:0-59362 GCA_004026965.1 Petromus typicus | reverse complement strand
TACCATGATACAGATCCTCAGTTTCCTGCCCCTACACACAGGCTTCCCAGAGAATGTAGTCGCACTTAGGGATCGAGTTAAGTTGACATTGAGTTCAGGAACTCCTAGGTCAGGTAGCTGATCCACCTCTGGGCCAAAGTGACAAGGGCAGAGTAAGTCTTCCGTGTTCATCTCTCCAAAGGCTAAGCCCATCTGCAGAGTGCCAAAGCCCTCTGGCACTGTCCTCCAGGAGGCGGGGGCCAGTGGGAAGTTGGCCACTGAAGTGTGGCCTTGCAGGAAGATTGGGACCCTTGCCCCTTCTTATCTCCAGGCTTCCTGGCTGCTGCGAGAGGAGCAGCTGTGCTCTACCACATGCACAGCCATGACGTGCTGCCTGTCAACGAGCCACACACATGGAGCCAGCAGCCGTGGACTGAAACCTGTGAAACCACGAGCCAGCATAACTCTCCATTTGTTGGTTTGGTGGCTTTACCTCTTTTTTTTTTTTTTTTTTTTTTTGAGACAAGGTCTCCCTTTGTAGTTCAGGCTGATCCTGAGCCCACTGTGTAGCCTAGGCAAGCCTCAAACTCATGGCAGTCATCCTGCTGCTGCCTCCCGGTGCTGGGATTACATGTGTGAGTCACCACACCCAGCCTAACTTTCTTCTTTTGAAGTGTGGTAATCTTAGATACGTTTGTCTTAGTGATGGAAGTCTAACAATTACAGCACATCATTTTAGACATACTCCACGTTGATAAATCATCTGCAAAGTCTGTGCTCTGCAACAACGGCTGATAGTGACTGTCCCAGACGACAGCAAACAGCTGAGGTGGCTGCAGAGATTAACTGGGCCCTCCTGGCCTGGGCCAGAGTGAGGACGTGCCACAGATGTGGTTGTATACAGGGGGTTGTTCTGATCATCTGCCAAGCAAAACCTGCCCTAGCCCTTAACACCAGTCTGAGCAAATCGACCCTGCGCCTGGCTCGTCCCAGTCATGTGTTCTAGCCCCGGTCTTTCCTGCCGGGATAGCACAAGCTCTGGCTAAAACTGTCTTTCAGTCCAGTGGGCCATTGTCTCCCAAGGCCAGAAATTCCTGAGAGTGAACATCTGCTTAGCCTTTTGACTTTGCATCAGTTCACACAGAAACCCGTCCCTTGAGCCCTGGCAAGAATCTCGGTGACATCAAGAAAAGGCTGCATCTGCCCTTTCAAAGCAAATGCTCACTTGAGACTAAACCCTGATCTTAGAAGGAAGGCTCCTGTCCTGGAGTTCTCTAAGCTCTGATGTACTACCTCTAATTCTTACCCACCTAGAGAAATGTCTCCCTTCAAGATGAGACAGGCTTAGAAAGGCCTCAGAACTTCAGTTGGTTTAAAGTCACACCTGAATGGTTAATAAGGATTGTGCCTGGCACTGCAGGCACCGGCTACTTGGGAGGCTCAGGCAGAAGAATTGCTTAAGCCCAGGAGTTCAAGGCCAGGCAATGCCAAAAAAAAAGAGGAAAAAAAGCCCAGGAAATATCTTTAAAAAGAAGAAAGGAAATCCAGGTGTGGTGGCACACACTATATTCCTACTCCGGAGGTTGAGACATGAGAATTGCAAGTTTGAAGCCAATCTGGGAAATTTAGGGAGACCTGTCTCAAAATTTAAAAAGACCAGGGGCATAGGCCAGTGCCTTGGGTTTGATCTCCAGTCTTGCAAAAAGAATAAAGTTAGGTGTAGCTCAGTAGTACCGCCCTCGCCTACCATGCATGAGGTCCTGTGTTCAATCCAGCACCATATGCACACACATACACACACAAGAAGGGAGAGGTCGAGCAGGAGGAAGAAGAAAGAAAAGATCGGTGCCCTAACCTGTTTGTCTTTGAGGTCCAGGGCAGCAGTGGCAAATGTATGCCCTGAAAGCTCTGGAGGTTTGCCATCGATGGTCTAGACCCAGGTGAGCACACCATGACCCATCTCCAGTTTTTGCATAGCTTTCGACCTGAGTGATTTTTACATCTTTTTAATTATTGAAAAAAAAATCAAATACCAGGGGCTGGGGATTTGGCTCTGGTTCTGGTGCCTGCTTTGCAAGTGCAAGGTCTTGAGTTCAATCCTCAGCAACCACATACAACTGTGCTGGGTGTGGTGACTCACGCCCACCAGCAATCAGTACCACATACCACAGTGCTAGGCGTGGTGGCTCACGCCTGTCATCCCAGCACTGGAGAGGCAGGGGGGTTGCTGTGAGTTGGAGGTTTGCCTGGGCTACAGTGAGCTCAGGGCCAGCCTGAACTACAAAGCGAGACCTTGTCTCCAAAACAGAAAGGATCAGGTCCCTCAGAGGGCAGCATGTTCAGCAGTGCATCAGAGCAATAAGGAGTTAGTTCTGCCCTGGAGCATCATAGAGCCTGAGACCACTGGGGTCTTTGTTGTTCCCAGAGGCAAAGACAGATTCTGGTCCTCTAGTCCACGTATGTCGTAGCTGATCTTCAGGCAGCAAAGCTTGGCCCAGTTGTAGTCCCAATTGTCCAGTTAATTTTCCCAAATAGGATCGCTCCTGACATCTACAGAACTCAGTTTCCTCGAAGGACTTCAGATGAGCCCCAGCTTCCCTGAAGAGAAGTTCCAGGCAAAGGACTGGTGTTCCTGCTAAGCCCAGGGGGTGAAGGGGATGGGCCGGGACACCTGGCTAGGAGCCCTCTGGTGCCGGGGTTCCTGTGAGTTCAAGAAACTGAACATATTAACCCTTAGACCATGAGACAGGAAGAGAGAGAGTGTGTGTGTGTGTGTGTGTGTGTGTGTGTGTGTGTGTGTGTGTGCGCGCGCGCGCGCGCGCGCACGCGCGCACGTGCATGCGTGAAAGGGAACAGAATAAACAACGCAGGAGGGGATTCTGGATCCGGCGAGGGCCTGGCCGTGCTCGGTCCTCATTCAGGAGTGAGTGCTGCTCAGAGCTGAGGTGAAAGGCAATCTGTTCAGGAAGGCTCCACACCCCCAGGGAGCTGCAGGCTCAGTGTGACAATGAGAGTGTGAATGGGGCTCAGGGACCCTGGGCTAGCATCATGGGTGTCAATCAAGCAAGCAGGGGCCAGGGATGGGCCTCAGGAGCAGCCCAGCTCTCCTGTCCTTGCTATAGCCCAAAATGAACCTGCCTCTGGGGAATGCAGTCTGCTTGGATGCTCCAATAGCCACGGCCACAGCAGGCACGCAGGAGGCGAACAGCTCTTTACAGTTCGCCAGTACAGACCGGGATAAGGTCTTTTTCATGAAAAATTGCAAGCAAAGGGAAAGGCTGACAGGCAACTGCCACAGGAGGCTGGATGTACAGCTGCTCTCCTTCAGCGCCTCTGTCCTTAGTGTCATCTTGGGAAAGACCCCAGCATTGCACACCTGGACCACTTCCTCAGCCCCTTTTCCTCAGCCTCCCTTCCTCAGTACCATCATACTCATGAGGGACAATGACCCTTAGAAGAGTTTGTAGCAGCACAGAATGCGCTGAGGATGATGTGCTATCCTGATTTTTTGGAGCGAGGCAAATACGTTTCTGAATCAATCAGGTGGGAAGCCCCGGACTCACGTGGCCCAGCAGAGTGCACCAGCTCCTGACCACAGTCTTGCCCTCTTCCCAGCTGTGTCCGAGACAAGGCTCTCATGGCCCCACCTGTGACCGGGAGAGACCCTCGAGCGGCAGGCTGGGTAGGGACTGTAAAGCCTCTGCCACTTCACCGTGAGCAATGCCACAGAAAGCCGATGTCAAGGCTCTGCAAAATCCTGCTTTTGTCTTCTTTAACATGGTTAGGTTCCAGATAGACAAAATCGGAGCTGAATCGGAGCTGTTCTGCTTACTAGTAACAGCACTTTCACTGCTAGTCACGTTACTTTTATGGACGTACCAGGAAGAATGTCCACAGTACTGGATAAACTCATGAATGCCTCGAAGGGTACGTGTGGGCACCACAAAAGTGTCTTTTAATATTTACCTGCCAGACAACCAGAAATAAATCCTCTCCCCATTCCTCACACTGGCAGACAAGCCATGGAGACAGAACTTGAAATGCCAAAGACTCCTTCTGGTATGACGCTAAAGCAATGTACTCATATTTTTTTCAATACTTAATTGAATTCAGGAATACTATATCGCTGAACTACATCCCCAGTCAAGTTTGTACTTTTTGAGTCAGGATCTCATTAAGTCGCACAGGCTAGCCTTGAAATTCTTTTTTTTTTTTTTTGGACAGAGTCTCATTATATATTTCAGGCTGACCTTGAACTTACTATATAGTCCTGGGGGCCTCAAAGTTGCAGTGATCTTCCTGTGTCAGCCTCCCAAGTGCTAGGGTTACAGGCACGTGCTGCCATGTTCAGCTTCACCTTGAACTTCAATCCTCCTGCCTCAGCCCCGAGAGGCGGGCTTGTGCTGACTATTTGGATTTACTGGGGATCATCGTTGCCCTGTGATGAAGGGAAGGGGCATCTCCTCCATCCTGACGGTGCCTTGGGCAGTGGAAGGACTTCTCTAATGAGGAGTAGAGATTCTTACAACCAGACAGCCGTCTCTTGGGTTGAGAGTGGCATCTCTAGGTGTGGATATCAAGTACAGGAACTGTGGAAAAGAAGAGAAGAGAGGCTTCAGCAAGGAGGTATTTTTGCTTGTTTTGTTTTCTTTCATGTTTTCCCATAAAGACTTCCCATGGAATTTGGTTTTAAATAAGGGCGAAAGGCTTCTGTGGCAGTGATTGTAAGCCAGGGGGCTTCTGCAAAACAACTACATTTTTTCAGTCTTGAGGATTGACCCCAGGGGCTGTACATCCTGAACTACATCCTTAGCCCTTCTTTAGTTTTTATTTTGAGACAAGATTCCAAGGCTGGGCTTGAACTTGTGATCTGAGGGCTGAGCCTGCAGAGTGCTGGGATTACAGGTGTGTGACACCACACCTGGCTAATGCTAATGCTTAAGGTTTAACACATCGGACTGCATTCTCCAGTTTGCCAGAAGCCTCACCAGTCCAGACTATTCACCCAAGACCTACTAGACATTCTTTGCCTGAGGTTACCATTTCATATTTGAGTGGAACTCTTTTTTTTTTTTTTTTTTTTTGAGACATAGTCTTGCTTTGTAGTTTGGGCTGGCCCTGAACTCACTATGTAGCCCAGGTGATCCTCGAACTCACAGCAATCCTTCTGTCTCTGCTCCCCTAGTGCTGGGATTATAGCTGGGCATGGTGGTATGTGGTACTGATTGCTGGCAGGCCTGAGTTTCCACGCCCAACATTGTTGTATGTGGTTACCTGGGATCAAACTAGGAACTTTGCACTTGCAAGGCAGTCAGGCACTGGAACCACTGAGCTAAATCTCCGGCACCATTTCTGATTTTAATTCAACTGCCTTATGTTATAGTCAAGGGGGAAAACAACTTGAAAGAGAGGAAGCAGCTCTGGAAAACAGAGCATACTTGGCTGTCTGAATATACTCTGTCTTTTGGAGACAAGCTTTTTACTATGGCCCATTACACGGATTACCAAAGAGAAAAGCAGAATCCGAGATTCCATGTTTTCACGAGATGGAGCTGGGCTTTGAGGTGCAGGTTTATAATTCCAGCAGTCTGGACAGTGAGGCAGAAGAATCCATAGGCTATTCTCAGCCTGTTTATAGCTAGCTGAGTATGTGCTGAGTTCAACGCTTACTTACTGAAAAGAAGGAAAGAAGGGAGGGAAGGAGGGAGAGGAGGAAAAGAAAAGAAAATAGTTGTTTAGAAACGGCAACAATTTGTCTGTGGAATGTAGTTATGTAAATAAAAAGCTTATAAAATTGAAGCCATCCTCCTCCATGAACTTCATGGGTTCACTTCACACTATAGATAGCAGAGAATTCAGTCCAGGAAACCTTACTTATCTTTTTTTGTTTTGAGACAGGGTCTCACTTTTGTAGTTCAGGCTGGCCCTGAGCTCAGCCTTGAACTCACAGCAATCCTCCAGCCTCTGCCTCCCAAATGCGAGGATTACTGGTGTGAGCCACCACGCATGCCTGTGGTATGTGGTTCTGATTGCTGGTGGGCGTGAGTATCCACGCCCGGCCTTGTTTGTGATAACTGGGGATCGAACCATAGTTTACAAACATGCAAGGCAGGTGCCGGAACCACTGAGCTAAAACTCTGGCCCCAGGAACTTTATTTCTTAGTCCACGTTTCTACCCGAGTGAGCAGAGCAGAAGACCGGAAGTGTCGTTTGCGGGGTGGAGCGAGCCACTGCTCCGCAACTCAGGCTGACCGGAAGACCAAGGTGCAGCCCTTATAAGGGTCCCCTAGGGGTTTCTGTTGCGAGCAGTCGTGGATCGAGGACGGTTTGTGCAGAGGCTCTATAGCAGCGTGCAGTGAGATGCCGGGCGGAGGCCGTTGTCCCGACTGCGGCTCCGCTGAGCTCGTAGAAGACTCGCACTATTCGCAGAGCCAGCTGGTGTGCTCCGACTGCGGCTGTGTGGTGACCGAGGGGGTCCTCACCACTACTTTTAGTGAGGAGAGCAACCTCCGAGGTAATGTATTGATGATACCCGGCCCTCCGCAGGCCTTGAGCTTGACCACGAGTGATGGATCGGTTGACCCCAGGTTCCTCTTCTTAGCACCTTCGCTCTTTGTCCTGCGCCCTCTTCTCTAGTGGATGAAATGAAGGCGGTCAGGGATTGCCATTCATCTGTTTTCCAGTGCGGCATCTGGTGTACATAAGTGGGTATAATAAATGTTGAATAAATGAGGCAGGAAGAGTTTGGTCAGTGTTGAAAGGCGGTGGATAAATTCGTTATGAATACAGCATTACCCCAGAATACAACGAACTGGCAAAAGAACAGTTCAAAAAACAAACGAAAACTCTTCTTTGCTTCCTGAATCCCTTACCACGGCAACCTTCAAATTCTGTAGCCAAGAAAATTATTGCACAAGGAAAAAGGACTGAAACTTTGGAACTTGGCGCTGCTTTAATTGCGGAACTAACCTTTAATCTCTGTAATTGACCCCCCTTGTGGAAACAGAAAACAAGGTGGACTTTTACTTGGGCTTGGATAGGTGAGGTCTGTGGGCAGGGCAGAGCAGGGCCGGGCGCGCACACACAGTGATCAGATTTCTGCTCTCTGGCTTTGTGTGGTGCTGGGGGAAGGGTTCTAACGAATAGAAGCCAAACAGTGCTATGTATTGTTCTTTGTCTTACAGAAGTAACATATACTCGAAGCACAGGGGAGAATGAACAAGTTAGTCGCAGCCAACAACGAGGTGAGAATCATCCTTTTATGACATAATGGCTTTAAAGGAAATTATCTGGGTGGCCCAGCCTATCTGTGCTTTTCTTGTTTTTAGCATTACTGTTGTAAGGGAAAATAAACTAGCAAATCGAAATCAAGGTTGGTGAGGGTTCTGACGGTGGTACCCATTCACTGTGTCTTTCGTTCTTGCATGGCGGCATGTTTGAGAGGAACTTGGGTAAAACTTTGGCTTCAGGGGTGGAGAGATCCTGAGTTTGATTCCCAACACTGCAAAGAAAAAAAAAATCAAATGTTCTTCTGACGATATAAATAGGTACATTATTTGTGCCTCGGGAGTCTCTGATGTTTCCCAGATTTAAATTAAGTCATGGCAGATCTCCCTAAGCTGTCCACACTGTCTCCTCCAACCCCTCTAACCTTTGCTGTGAATTTTCCTAGGACTCCGCCGAGTGAGAGATCTCTGTCGAGTTCTGCAGTTGCCAGCGACTTTTGAAGAGACCGCGATCACCTACTACCAGCAGGCATACCGGCACCCGGGCATCCGGACCGCCCGGCTGCAGAAGAAGGAGGTGTTGGTCGGATGCTGTGTTTTAGTCACCTGCCGGCAGCATAACTGGCCCCTCACCATGGGGACCCTTTGCACTCTGTTGTATGCAGACCTAGATGTGTTTTCTGGCACCTATATGCAGATAGTGAAGCTCTTGGGGCTGGATGTGCCTTCTCTCTGCTTGGCTGATTTGGTGAAGACTTACTGTAGCAGGTACCTACCTGGGGGGGACACTGGGATGGGATGGGTCTCTATATCCCCATCATTTTCCCTGGGTCTTTTTTTTTTTTAATTAAAACAATTCAGAGTTCCTTTAAAATAATATAGGAGAAAAATCTATTCTCCATATCCTGTGCTTGCTACGAGTAAGGCTTGATAATGTCATACATTTCTAGAATACTTAATTTTCAAATCTCTGCCTTCACAGCAACCTAATGGTTTAAAAGAAGTAGTTACTAGTCTCGGCATAAGGCTACTGAGTCACACGTGCTCCGCACTCTCCAAACGGCACTTCTTCGACTTGCACCTTGCGGAGCGGTGTGGCTATGGCAGTGGTGCCACCTCGTGGGGTCACCTCTGATTGGACCTGAACGGACAGTTAGTTAGAGGCAGAACTGTAGTTAAAAGCTCGGCCTTTTTCTTTAAGTAGTTAGGTTCTTTTTTATTTATTCTAATAAACAGCAGAAAACAAGGCAGGTGGTGTCAAATATCCCGGAGTCTGGAAATTGGTGACAGAGAGGGAGTCCAGCACGAGTGAGGGCCTGAGTTCAATCCCAGCACCAAAAGAAAAACAAAAGTAATTTCTGAACCTTGACTACTTCCTGCCTGGGTGACTGGGTGCAAAGTTTTCATCTCTAAATTCACAAAACAGTAGAATTTTAAGTAGGTTAAATGAAAGCTTTAAGCACTAAGAATAGTGGCAAACGGGGAGGTGCTTGACTGATGTTAGTGCCGGGCCGCCAGCTTCTTCCTTGCTCTGACCCACAGAGCCCTTGCATGACCTTTCTGAGTTTGCTGCCATTGAGCTTGCGGGCAGAACAGCTTCTGCATCTCGAGGGTACTGTCCTTCCTCACTCTGGAGACCTGACCGTCGTTTTGGTTCTTTCAGCTTCAAACTGTTCCAAGCGTCTTCATCTGTACCAGCCAAATACGTGGAAGACAAAGACCAGATGCTGTCTCGAACCCTGCAGCTGGTGGAGCTGGCCAGTGAGACGTGGCTGGTAACCGGGCGGCATCCCTTGCCTGTCGTCACTGCGGCTACTTTCCTGGCGTGGCAGTCTCTGCGGCCTTCCGATCGGATGACATGTTCCCTGGCCCGATTCTGTAAAATGGCAAATGTGGACCTGCCCTACCCGGCTGCCTCCCGGCTACAGGAGCTGGTGGCCGTGTTGCTCCGGATGGCCGAGCAGCTGGCCTGGCTGCAGGTCCTGAAACTTGACAAACGGTCTGTGGTGAAGCACATCGGTGACCTTCTCCAGCACCGCCACATGCTGGTCCGAATGGCCTTTCACGATGGATCATCGGAAATGGGGACCCGGGAGAAGGAGCAGCAGAGGCAAGGACAAGGACGGGGGAAGCGGCCAGCTAGTCCTGTACTTCTTCTCCCACCCTGCATGCTGAAGCCCCCGAAGCGGACCTGCCCTATCCCCCCTGTCTCCACAGTCACTGGAGATGAGAACATTTCTGACAGTGAAATAGAGCAGTACCTGCGCACCCCGCAAGAAATTAGGGACTTTCAGAGAGCCCAAGATGCTAGCCAGGCTGCCTTAAGTGTCCCCAATCCTCCCTGATGCACTCCCATGCAGGTACCTCACCGCCTCCACCAGCAGCGTGCTAAGGGTCCCAGAAGTAGGGACAGGTAAGCGCCTGGGTATCATTTTGTTGGAAGGAACCAGTCCGGTTGCTGCAGTTAGTTGGACCTGCAGTCCTGGGAGGAAATTGGAAGGAATGTGCGCACGGCTGTGGGTGGGAGAGTCTCGTCCCTGGGCTCTGGGACAGCAAGTTACACACATTCTTGCTCTGTGATGCCTTTCTTCTTAAGACTGGGGGAAATGGCGAGGCATCGAACTTGAGACCTTGCAGGCAGATGGAGCACCTCTAAGGTACATCCCCAGCCTGCTTCTCCCAGTTCAAGTGGGACACACTGCTGCTGTGTGGCTTCTGCGGGCCTGGTGGGATTCCCTGCTGGTTGTGAAGCCCCTGGCATCTGCAGTGGTGCAGGAGCTGAGAAATTCTTGGCCTGCTGGCTCTGAGTTCTGGCGGGCAGTTGTGTGCCGTGTGTGTATCGTATCATGAGATCTACCTCATTAATAAAAGGACCATGGGTGGACTACGGCTATAGCTGAGGGCTTTGCAAAAATTTTAATATATTAAAACAAGACACATCTGCTAGAAAACATTCTATTGTATAAAATCCGAGCTTTTAAATACATGTTTTCTTTGGCACTTTTCATTCCCCCCTCCCTCTCCCCAGCGTATTGCAAAAAGCTCTCCAGTGCTAAGGCGTCGGCAGGGTATGTAAACAGCAGCCAGCATATGTGGAAAATAATACAAAGCTTTTTCCTCGCTACTATTGTCTGTGCAGCAAGCATAAATAATAGGACCTATCTCAAGGAGCGTGTGTTTCCCCTCCCGCTGTCCTCTTTCCACCATTGGGCCAGCGTGACATGAAGACTGGAAGAGAACCTGGGACAGACCCGGGTCCCGCAGCTTTCCACAGGGTCGTTGCCCTCCACTTGGGCTTGGTCCTGTGGTAAGGCGGGTGATTTTCGCTTAGGTTGGGGAAAGTCCAGGTGCTGGTGTTTTAAAGTAGTGAAGGCACAGACCTTTGAGCTGAGGAGACCCCAGTCCCTGCCTCAGGGTTTAGCTCAGGCTTCCGTGAGGACGCTGGAGGTCTCTCCCTACCATGGAGTTAGATTGTATTGGGGTGGTTCTTCCATATGGCCTCACAGAGGCAAGGAAGTGCCCCTCCACGGTGGAAGGTGGAGATGGGTCTCCTAACAGCGTAAGTGCTTCTCCAAACGCCAGCTGCAGCGTCAGGTGGCGTCATCTTCCGAGCACTGTTCTTGCAGTTCTGCCCGGGTCCGGGTGGGGGCGATCTCCACTTTGCCCAAATCAGCAGGCACCTGGCAGCTTTGCAGGTCGGGTGCCCCTTCAGGCCCGTTGGGGGAGCCGTCACGGGAATGCAGTCGCCTCTGACTGCGCGCCGTTCCCACCTGCCCGGCTCCTACAGGATGGCTCATTTCCACGGCTGGCCTTCACACCACCCACCATCCCCACGTGCATAGTTCATCTTAAGAGCAGCACCAGTGAATGCCACCTGGGTCTGACAGTGGCTCGCGTGCTAGGCTGGCTCACGGAGCCAAGGCCTGGGGAGCGAGGTTCCCCGGGCTCGGCAGCAGCGGCGGGCTGCAGGGCCCAGGCTCCTGTCTGGTCTTCCCGCGGGGCCTGTCCCCCCGGGGGAACGCGGGGTGCCTGGGGAGGGGCCCGCCCGGCTGGACTTCACGCCCACGGGAGTGGGGGGTGCTTGACCTTAAAACGGGCCTGACTGGACGGAAATGGGTCGTGCCTGTTCTGGGGTCGTAGCTCCCGCGGAGGGGTGGCTCTCCAGGGAGGGGCAGACAAAGGCCTCTCCTTCCCCAGCCTCCGTCCTCCCTCTCCGGGCCCGGCGGGAGCGCAGGAGCTCGCGGAAGCAGCCCGGGCGGGGCGCGCCGGCCCTAGACGGTCGTCTCACTCTTCCAGAGGCCGGTCCTCATGCAGCCGCCGCCGGGCGCCTCCACGCCGGGCGCGGGCGCGGGCGCGGCGGGCTCGTCGTACTTGCCGCCCTTGGGCGCGCCGTTCAGGCTGGCCGTGTTGAGCGGGTACGAGCGCCGCTTGCTCTCCTTCTCGGGCGCGCCGCCGCCCTTGAGGTTGTCGCGGCTGGCACTGCGGCGCTGGCCCGGCCGCCCGGCCTCGGGGGGCGGCGCGGCGCTCGTGTCGCTGCCCTCCGACGGCGTGAGCGCGGCCTCGGCCTCCGGCGGGTGGCTGTCGCTCGGGCTGCGGCGCAGGCTGCCGCTCTCGCTGGAAGGCGGCTCTGGCGCCCCGGGGACGGCGCCCGCGCGCGCGGCCCGCAGCCGGCTCCTGCCGCACGCCTCCCCCGCGCGCGGGGCCTTGGCCCGGCTCCGGTGCGCCCGGCGCCCGTGGTGCGCGTTGTTGGGGTGGCGCGGGGCCAGGCCTGCCCGGGGGCCCATGAGCTCCGGCTCCCCATCCCCGCGGGCCGCCGCCCCTGCCTCGCACGCCTGGCTCTGGGCCAGCTGCAGGTTGGTGAGCTTGCAAAGCCCGCTGCTGCCGCTCGGGGAGGACTGAAGGGACGCGGGGCCCTCAGCCACCACAAGGGGACCGTCCTCGATGGTGACGGACACCGCTCGGGTCGGGGCGTGGGAGGCCGGCGGCGAAGCCAGGGCACAGCACGTGCGCCAGGAGGCCCTGACGTCCCTGCGCCTGGCACAGTGATGCGTGAAGACGAAGAGGCCCAGGGCCGAGGCTGCCACCCCGTAGAGACAGCTACACACCACCCGGGGCAGCCAGCGCTGGGACACCGCCAGAGCTCCGCAGGCCCACATGGCCAGGTACAGGAAGTGTGTGGTCATCAGCGCCCCCAGCTGGACTCCCGGGGAATACAGGCCGTCCCCATGCTCCGGGGGCCCTGGGGTCGCCACCCCTGTGCTCCCGGTGGCCAGCAGGGAGCCCGAGTCGCTCAGGAGGGCGCCGCTGCTCCTGAGCCTGGTGCAAGCCCTCAGTTCCTCCCCTGGCTCCAGGGAGATCCTGCTGCCGCTGCCCTTCGGCTTCTTTGTCAGAGGACCCCGTAAGTGCAGCCCTGCACACAGGAAGTAGATCCAGGTGATCAACAGAATCAGAGCCACCGGGATGTAAAAGGCGCCGAGACTGGGACGCCACACCAGCCAGCAGCTAGGGGAGAGAGAAGCAAGGATGAGCACAGGAGATCCAGACGCTGGGCCGGCGCCGGCGCCGGGAGGTAAGCTCTGGGGAGTGAGAGTGGCATGCAGGGCTCGCGGCAAGCCGCTGGCTGGGGGTCAGGGGAGGGCGCTAAGAAGTCTGGTGCCCGGTGGGTAGGTCTGGGCAGCCGCGCAGGCAGCAGGAGAGACGCTCACTAGGGACTGTGGTCCCGGTAGTTGTGGATGTTGACGGCAGCTGTGATGCCACAGATTATGAGTGGGATTCCTCCAGCGATCAGATAGAACCTGGCGGGGACCAGGGTTGGAAGTGAGAGAGGGCAGGAAGGTGCACCAAGGGCTGGACCCTTTCCTCCTGCCTGGCCCCCCTGCTTCCCTTTATATCTGCCCCAGGCTGGCTGCTGGTGTTTCGTTGTTGTCACTGTTTTGTTTTGGGGTGTCTGTTTTGTGCCAGAGATGCAAGGCTCCCACCAGGCAGGTCTGGGAGACAGACCTTGGCCAAGACTGTTCTGTGGGACAGAGGCCAGAATGGCTCTCAGAAATCGGGTACCCCTCTGGGTCCCAAGCTCCCTGCCCTGCCTGCACTCTTTGGTGTCACCTCTGACCTGGCCCTGTCACACCTGCAGAGCCTGCAGGATCAGCTCCTTTGCTGTCTGCAGCTGCAAGAGCTCTCCCGGGACTGCCAGCCTCCCTGCCGCCACCCTGGGGCTGCTGCCCGGGAGTCGGTCTTACCGCAGCATGGGCCGGGGAGCCGGCAGGGGAGGGTCACCTTCTTGTGGAGGGGGCGCCCTCCAGGTGAGCTCCTTGTGCAGCACCCGCGCCTTCACCCCCATCCAGAGCAGTGTGGACAGTGAAGAGTAGTGCAGAGTGATGCCCACCTGTGGTCAAGGTGCCGAGGCTGGGCCACCCCTGGGCCTCAGCCCCGCCAACATGCCCCTCCCCCTCCCGCGTCTGCACCCACCTGCACAGCTCTACCCGCCCTGGTGCCCAGTCCTCCCGTGCTCTCTCCACTCCCACTCGGGCTTTGCTTCTGCTCCAGGGCTCTCTGGAGCCTGCTGTCATTGTGTGGCTGCCGCCTGACTTCTCCCTGTCCCCGTGTCCACTGTGAAGCCCTCTCCTTCCTCTGGCCGGGTTCCCACCTCCCTGGCACTCTCTGTGCCACTGCACACCCCAGGTCACCCTTCTAGGCTGGCAGGGAGCAGTGGAGCCAGGGCCTGTTCCCAAGAGCCTCTTCTCTTCGTCTGCACCTCCCTATTCTGTGAGGCCGTGGAGCCAGCTCCACTTACCGCCTGGCAGACCGTCTGGTAATTGGTGAGCATAATGCCTCCTGCAAAGACGGCAGAAGTCACGGCCATGTGGAAACACAGGTTCAGCAGCATGTGCCACCCCTTCCGGGACACGCGGATGGAGCTGTCCCAGAAAGAACCTCATTAATGGGCCACCCAGCCCAAGGTCAGGTCCACGGGGTCCCAAAGCCACTGCGATCGTCAGCGGAGGAGGCAGACGCCTGTGCGTGCGTGTGAATGTGGCCCAGGCTGAGGCTGAGACAGGAAGTCTGTAACTCCCAGAATGTGTGCTCCACCCCTGAGCCCTCAGATGCACAGCTAGGCCAGCGCCGTCCCTGCCCGACAGTG
This sequence comes from Petromus typicus, assembly GCA_004026965.1. Classification (NCBI taxonomy): domain Eukaryota; kingdom Metazoa; phylum Chordata; class Mammalia; order Rodentia; family Petromuridae; genus Petromus; species Petromus typicus. The sequence goes on along the minus strand of PVIR01007770.1, from coordinate 45,016 downwards.
GCCAGTTCTGGGCCCAGCCCGACCCCCAGGGGCTCTCACCTGTGGTTGAGGATGTAGGTGATGACGGTGGAGAAGAGGCAGAGCAGCAGCAGGGCTGTGCACGCGTACGCGACGGGGTGCAGCCCGGCGCCGGAGCCCCCTGCCTCCTTGGGGAAAGCACTCAGTTCCTGGAGGAGGAAGAGAGGAGTGAGCCAGCTTGTCTGTCTCCAGGCCAGGCTCCCTCTTCCCAGGCCTGGCAGCCCTGGACCTGGGCCTCAGCGCTCCCCCATCTGGGTGGGCGCAAACGGAAGCAGAGGGCACCGCTCTGAGAAGTCAGGCGGCGAGATGCTGGCAGCCTCCCATCGCAGTGTCCCTCCTTTCCGGGAACTTTTCAGGTGCCTGGCCTGGACAATCCAGATGGTGGAAGCAGGCCTGCCCAGTGTCTGGGGAAGTAGGGTACAAAGTATGGTAGGGGAGGGGACAGGAGTGTCCCCAGGTTGGTTTTTCCCTTGCAGAATCTCAGTTACAGGAAACAGGGTGTATGTAGGGGGTGGGCCGAGCTGTTTCAGATCCAGCTTCATGTAAGAGGAGACCAGCCCTTCCCCCTCCTGTGACAGGTCCCCGTGACGGGCTCACCAGGCTGCCGTCCCTTCTGTGATGAGGCCCACACCTCCCGTGCCCCTTCCCCACCTGCTCCCTTACCCCATCATACCCACCGTGAGCACAGCCACGCTCCCCAGGTGCTGGCAGAGCAGGGAGCTGGCGTTGGGCTGGCTGGAACGCAGGTGGCAGCCTTCCAAGCTCCAGCCCCCATGTCCCTCGTGGCTCCACCAGGCCGCCATGGGCTCGGTGCCCTCAGCCCAGTGCCGCAGAGACACAGCCACTGGCTCCGTGAGGTTTCCCACGCCGCAGCCACCTGAAGGAAGAAGGGAGTGTGTGCGGCCCGGTGCTGGAGGGCAGGCGGTGGAGCAGCAGCTGGGGAAGGGCACCTGCCGGGCAGAGCTCGGAGGTAAGTGGATGCCAAGTATGAGAATGAGTCCACAGCAGAGACCGGACAGGGGTGAGAAGGAGAATCAAGTGCTGGCCATACCTGGTATTGAGGAGGCTGAGACAGGAGGATTCTAAGTCTGAGCCCAACCTGGGCAACTTAGTAAGACCCTGTCTCAAAATAAAAAATTACTAGGAAGGGATGGGGCTCAGGGAAGTGTGACATACAGAGGAAGGCAGTTCTGTCAACCACCCCTCCATCCATCCACCCACCCATCTGTGCATAGGTACTGCTAATTAAACAGAACCCTCCTTACATCTCTAAGTTGCTCAGGCTAAATCGCAACCCTCCGCTTCACCCTTCCAGAATGCCAGGATGCCAGGCATGTGCCACCATGCATGGCTAGGAAGGCAGTGCTGAGACTTTGAGGGACTCTCTGGGGTGCCCAGCCATGTGTTATGTAAGTCGGTGTCAGTGTGAGCAGTGAACGGGAGAGGAGACCAGGAGAACAGGGCTGGGCCGCAGAGGATGGTGGAGTCAGAGCTGCTGGCCCGAGAGCTACCCTGTGCAGCCGCCAGCAGAGATGGGGCGCAGTGTCCCTTTGCTCCCCGGAGCGAGGCCGTGTGTGCTGTACTGCCTCCTCCACCCTGTCTCTGCTCGCTCTGTCCTCCGGCCCTGGTCGCCAGAGGCATCCCGATGGGCGAAAGGCTAGCTGCTTGCAGCACTTGGTCACGGGCTCCACGCTCCTTCCTCCTAACATGGGGACAGCGCCTGCCACGGGCCATGTTGGCAGGAGATATAAGCGTGTCTGGAGTGTGTGGAAGTCTGCGCCTCTTCACACTTGCTGTGCCCTGGAGCCAGTTCTCTGCCCGCCCCACAAACCTTAGGAGCTAGTGAGGGACCTCCTTCCTCGGCACCTCCTGGGGGGCTGTGGTGAGGGAAGGCAGACGTGCCCGGGGAGTCCAGTCCCTTACTGGTGCCTGCGGAGATGACAGGGGTGGCCACGCCACGCCTCTTGCCAGGCCCGGCAGCTCCGGGGCGCGAGGTGTTGCCGAGGCTACGGAAGAGGCGGCCGTTTCGGAAGACCAGCAGTTGCAGGGTGCAGTCCGGAGGGGCCGGGGAGGCCAGGGACGCCGGAAGGGATGAGAAGAGGCTGGGGGGCAGCTGGATAGAGGCCAGGGCCACGCTGTTCTGGGGGGGACAGAGGAGCTCCTCAGAGACGTCAGCACCCTTGTGCTCTGAGGCCTTCTACCCGCCTGCTTCACCACCCACTACCACCATTGCAGACCTCCCGCCAACCTGCCGCCCAAGTCCCCGGACACCCCGACGCCCACCTTGATGTGGAAGGACGACAGTGAGGTGTTGGGCCTCCCAGTGGTGCAGCGGAAGCGGAGGTGCTGGTCAGTGAGCGGTTCGGGCTCTGGCAGGGCGCTGTGGCCAGGGCTGCCCAGCCGTGGCCCGGCCACCCTCACCTCCTGCCTCTGGAAGGCTGTGCAGGTGAGACCCACGTAGCTGTGTGGCTTGATGAGGTAGGCCTCCAGCGCCACGTTCCTGGAGTTCTAGGACACAGAGTTTGTCACCCTGGCACTCGAGATATGGCAGCCTGCGGTACTGCACACTACCTGTGCCCACCACCTTCACCCCCGCCATCTTCTCAAAGCCTGGGCTGCCGCAGCGTGCTGGGGTCTCCCACCCACGCCTGCCCACGGACCTCTGCATCCTGCTGCGGCACTGGCCCTCGCACTGCCACGGATTTTCTGTGCTGTTCACCCCACTGGTGTTTTTCGTGACAAAGTCTCACTGCATAGCCCAGGCTGGCCTCAAACCTGAAGTCCTCCTCTCTCATCCCCCTGAGTGCTGGGATCACAGGCATGAGCCACCACACCCTGCTCCTATTCACTCGTGAACATGTGCCAACCTGTTGCCTCAGTTTGGTTATACAGCAGAGTCCACATCTAACCTCTGCACCACCCAAAGTGCCCTGCACAGTATCCTGCATGTAGACGCAGTTCTGCCATGGCTGTTAATTGGAAACGTCACTGCCTCAGGGAACTTTCATCCCTTCTTCCTACTGCAAGTGGCCAGGCCTTCCTCCTTGCTGCTCTTTTGGCTCCAGCCCTCTGACTGTCCCTCCCGGAAGTCTCCAGATACTTCCAGCAGCCAAGGCCCTGCCCTCTGAAATGCCCTGACACCCAGAACTTAGCTCATTGTCCCTGAGAGCACAGCGGAGAGGGAAGGAGGGGCTCCCGCCCCAGGTGATGGGGGCTGGCCCTGCTCAACCATGAGGTCCCTCCCTGCATTACCACAGAGATGTGCTGGGCATGGGGGCTGAGGACAGCTCCCCCGATGCGCTCCAGGGCGCCCAAGATGCCACTGCAGGCCTTGTCCTCGCGCTGGGCCAGCCACAGCAGGTGCTCATCCACGAGCATCAGGTTGCTGGCCATGTCCACCATCACCTCCACCAGCTGTGGGGAGGGCAGGTGTCAGAGGGCCAGCGTGGGGATGAGGTCCAGGAGCTGAGCCATGGGAGGGTGCTTTTCCAGGAGCCCAGAGGACCAAAATCTCACCTCTTTGATCTGGTCAACGTAACCCAAAAATTTCTGGATCATCTGAGCCACATAGACTACATCCATCATGTCCGAGAAGCTGGCGGCCTCAGCTGTGTAAACGCGCAGCTGGTGGGCCAGGGTGAGCGCGTTGGAGGCATTGATGGGCATCTGAGGGTGTTGAGGGAGAAAGAGAGGCATCCTGCTTCCTGCCTTCATCTGCCCCAAGGCCCTTCTGGGGTCGTTGTGCCTGGGAAAGGGGCCCAGACCACCCGCTTGCTGGTCTAGTCAAGGCAGGAGGTGATGGGAGGCGCCACAGCCTGTGGCCACCCATCTCCACCAACCACAGCAGGCAGAGTCTTGATGTGCTGCTGGCACAGGAGAATGGGGCGGGGCCCAAACCCCAGAACAGGGGCAGTAAAGGACAATGCCCGGGCGAACAGACTGGCCCCAGTCCTCACTCTGCATCGCTGGAGGCTGGTTCTCCTCCCAGCGGGGCATTGGGCACCATGCCGCCCACCTAGCCTCCTCACCAGCACGAAGGTGTACAGCACTCTGGTGATGTCGTTGGTGTAAAGGCAGTGAGAGTAGTCCCCTGGCTCCCAGCGGCCAGTGCGGTCACAGCGGCGGGAGGCTCGGGTCCCGGGGGCGCCTCCACTCAGGGGCACTGAGGTAAAGGGGTACTGCAGGCAGGGCTGGTAGGCTGTGATTCCAGCCAGAGTTCGAGGCCATCTGGGGGCAGAGGCAGGAGAGCGCCATGACCCAGGCTCTTCAGGACAACCCCTCCCACTCTAACCCTTCTTGAGGCCAACCCTGGGTCTGGGGGAGGAGCCGGGATAGGGCGCCCCCTGGTGTCCACTTGCTCAGTGAGCGTGCTCTGAGTGCTGCCCTGGGAGACAGCGTGTTGGGGCACAACTAAGACTTCTGAGTTCAAATCCAAGCTCTGCCACTTAGCTCCAGCCTTAAGTAAGTGCATTGTCCTGCTCCTATTCTAGGCTGTACAGTGGGAAACTCATACCTGCCCTGCCTCCCAGGGAGGGCTGTCGGGATGTTAAGATGTGACAGTGGCATGTACATGTGCCAATAAAAAATGTGATGGTGTTAATGGGAGACCTTTGCCAACTGTTAATGTAAGAAAGCCACGTGTGCAGCGTGTCAGATGGGGATGGAGTCACAAGGCTGCAGGCCCTGAAATGGCTCCGTGGCAAGATGGCAGCGGAGCCTCTGGTCCCCAGCACTGTCAGGTATGAGAGGGGGTGTGGGGCTGGCACAACAGGTAGGGCGGTAATTGGATCTCAAGTTGCCCTCTCTGGGCAGAGCAACGCGAACCTGAAGTCCCCGCGGTTGTTGGCGACGCGCTCGGCAGGGCAGTAGGAGGCAGAGGTCTCCAGCACCACGATCTCCACCTTTCTGCTGGTGTTGCCCTGGACTGTGGACACCGTGCACTCCCACTCGCCTGAGGCCCACACGCCGATGTGGGCCAGGGTCAGCTCACTGCGGGCAGGCGGGCAGGCGCTGGCTCGGCGAGGCGCTCTCGCCCAGCCTGCGCACCCTCCACGCCTCTGACCAGCACGCCCCTGGGTGCCCGGCCTGTGCCCGTGTCCCTCGGGCGCATGCTCCTCCCTCCTCGCTGCTGTTTTTCTGAGTTTTCTTTACTTATTGTCTGGGTTCTGGAGATTCACCAGGGCCATCACACTCAGCTGCACCCCCAGCGTATTTTTATTTTTTGCTTTCTTTTGCTAACAATCCCGCAGGGTGCCGAGTTTTCAGGTGGGCATCACCAAATCTGGTTAATTCCCTCCTTTCCTATGGAGATAATCACACTGGTGCAGGTGTACACACTGTACACACTGAAAACACGAAAGAGACGTCACACATTACTTTACAATCCCCGAGCTGTCCTCAGACCACTAATGATTCTTAGAGCTACACACACTCCCAGGCACGTCCGGGCACAGCTCTTCGAAGGGCACGTGATACATACTGCGGCCACCCCCACCCTGTGCCGTGAGCTGAGAGGGCAGCCTGGCACGTACCTGGTGATGAAGGTACAGTCATGGATGAGGCTCTTGGCCAGAAGGATGCCTGCCTGCTCGTCTCCCTCCACAGGGGCCCGGTTGTGGTACCAGCGGATGCGAGTGTCATTGCCCAGGTAGCTGGCGGAGCACTGGAAGGGCAGCCGGTCACCCTGGAACACCACTTGGCGCAGCGAGGGGATGAGGTGGTGGGTGTGCAGCTCCAGGGCCCCCTCTGCGAGGAGGTGCAAGCAGTGAGGCCTGCACGTGTGCGGGCCCCCGGGCAGGGCGGGTGGGGCCGAAGGAAAGGGGCCAAAAGGCTGTCTCCGGAGTGAGACCGAGGAGGAGCGGGCGGGCTTGGGCACAGACAGGGCTCCTTTAAGCACCAAGAGGCTAGGAATGGTTAGAAATGGGACAGGGCAGGAAGCCCCACGGAGGTACAGAAAAGGTGCTGCGGGCCGTCAGGCGGACAGAAGGGAGGAGGACGTGCCCATCACACGGCCACTGTGTGTGCAGGTTACGGCGAGGGCAGGCCCTGGGGTGGGCTCACCACAGCGGAGCTGTGTCTCCTGTAGGCCGCCCAGGGCTCGGGCATGCAGGGCGCTGGGATAGGCACACAGCGTGCGCTCGGACAGCTGCAGGGAGTGGTTCCGGGCCCAGGGCAGCAGCCAGGCTAGGTGGCAGTCACAGGTCAGGAACTCAGTGCCGAAGTCCCTGTGGGGTGGGCAGAGGGGTCACAGTAGAGCAGAGGGTGGGGGATGTGGCTGAGGTTGGCAGAGCAGGGAAGGGCAAATGTCAGCCCCTGTATAGCCTGTCCAGGGGCACAGGGTACTGCCTGCCACATCTGCCTCCTGGGAGAGGAAAGAGACAGAATCCGCCTCTTGCTGGAAAAGATACTCACACGACCTTAAGGGCTGGCAGCTCATCAAAGACCCCGGGATGCAGACTGGAGAAGATGTTTCCAGATATGTTCCTGCAGAGGGAGGGGGAGGAGCGCTGGGGGTCAGCTTCCGGGGTGAAGAGGGCTGGAGGAAAGAATGCCGGGGGCCGTAGGGCTGCTGCCCACCCTCCCTTCCTCCTGCAGCACTCACAGCCGGAGAAGCCTGGGGAGGCCTTGGAAGGTGTCAGAGGTGAGACAGCCGATCCGGTTGTTGGAGAGATCTCTAGAGGAAGACACACACTCAACACATGGGCCCCACGGTGGCACATGGTTGGTTTGTGAGAGCACGTGTGTGCACCTGGGCGTGTGTGGAGAAGAGGCTGGGACGCAACGCCACAGAGGGCTTGAAGGGCCGGCGTGTGCGATACCAGCCAACAGGCCCAGTTGAGGCTGGGGCCGGGAAACAGGGATGGTGCGGGGTAACCAAGAGGGTAGGCAGCTCAAGCTCATGGGATCCGAGACTCTGCGGCATCCAGGGGGACAGAGGTTGGGGAGGGCATGCCACTCACAAGCGCTTCAGCTCCCCTAGGCCCAGGAAGGCTCCCGGCTGCACCACGCTGATGACGTTGTTCCTCAGGTCCCTGTGGAGGCATGGGGAGGAGGCTTCAGCCTCTCCTGCTCCGGGGCCCTGCTCGGTGGGCGGGTGCCTCACTGTCACCACAGGGGCCGGCTCACTTTGGGACTCCATTTCCTTCTGTCCTTGCCCTCCAGCCCTGGCAGAGACCCCTCAGGCCCCCAGTAGGTCTCCCCGGCCTCCGTCGTCAAGGGAGCTTAGTCAGAAAATGTTAGATGTAGGAGAGGGATGGGAAGGCCTCCACTGAGGAGCAGAGGCCACCCGGGGCAGGTGGCACCGTGCACAGGGAGTCGAGGCTACCGTGGCCTGTACTGCTCCACCTCCAAGCTGCCTGGGACCTCGAGGCCCCCTCCAGATTTCCTGAGAAGCCCAGCCCTGGGGTCAGTCTGCTGTGAATGTGACAGCTACTCTAACCCTGCAGCTCTACCTGCGGGAGGACACAGTGCAGCAACTGGTAGCGAACTAATGGCCTCTGCCTAGGCCAGACTTCAGGGCAGGGTTATAAAGCATGGCCCGGGCACCTGTCTTCAGCTGAAGCCCAGGACAGGCCTGTCACGGTCCTCAACTCTGTCTCCTCCACTGATCTCTCAGGAGTCAGAATTAGGAGCCACCAAAGTGAGGCTTCCGGGCAAGACAGGAAGCGGCAGGTCCAAGCTCCACCCTGCCTGGGACAAGGGGTAGCATTTTCTGGTTTTGCCACAGTGTTACTGTCGGGCTGCGGGTAGTTCCCACCCACTGAGGACAGGTGGTAGAGCATATTCTGGGAACATGGTGAGGGGACCCCAGGGCTGAGCTAGGCTGTGCACCAGCGTCTTCTCCTTCAGCCTGTCCTCTGTACCAGGCACAGCCTGGGAGAAAACTGCCTAGATGACTGGGTCATCGCCCACCTACTCAGGGGCCACCCTGACCCAGCCTGCGGCCCTGCGCACTCCCAGGCCTCACTGCTGGCCTGCCTGTGTCCCCACATCCTCTCTGCACCCAACCATGGGTATGGGAGATCAGGAGGCAGAGGGTGCGCACGGGCAACTCCTAATAGGCTCTGCAACTGAAAGGCTGGGGCAGGAATGTGGGTTGCTGGGGAGGGCGACAGAGGGATGCTGGGCCAACCTCACCACCCCTCTGCAGCCCAGACAGAGGCAGGGCTCTTCGGACAAAGCATCTGAACAGCTCTGGATTCCCAGCGAGGGGTTAACAGAGCCAGCACCCACAGGATGAGAGGAAATGGGTGTTCAGGGCAGGGAGGCGCCTGCTGGGAGGGCGGACGTGTTAGTGCACAGTCGCAGTACTGGCAAGAATCCAGGGGGAGGGGGGACCGAGTACCCTGCTCAGCCCTTCCCATAGCCAGCACCCAGCCGGCCCCAGAGCCCTGGATCTGCTTGAGGAAAGACACCCAAGGAGCTGGCTTTGCCTTCTCAATGCTGGGCACGCAAGCCATGCAGGTGATAGGTCCCAGAAAGCTGCCGGCGGACATGAGGCCCAACTGGGGGTGGCGCCCTTCCTGTTGGCGCCTCTTTGCTGCCAGGCTCTCCCTCCCTGCCCGGCCCCCTGGGTGCCGCAGCCTGTGCCCCAGGCTGCTGTGGGGTCTGGCCATCCTCAGGGCTCTGCCTCCCTCCCCACGTGGGGACAGCAGAGGGAAACACATTCCTCACTGTGTCACTTCCCTCCGTGGGCTGCCAGGGACAGAGGCTGCAGCCCCCTCCCGCCCTGCGGCTGTGTTTATTCTCATTTCCTCCTGGCCCCCTGGCGAGCCCCACCCGCCTGCCCCAGTGATGCTCTGCAGATGGCAGCGAGGCAGCCCCTCAGGCCCAGCCCCTCTTCCTGCCCTGGATTTTCTGCGGCCATATGTGGGCCCCTGGGAGAGGGGAGAGGTGCCATTCCTCCCCCCTTGTACGCCTGCCAGCAAAGTGCCTTTGGGATCCAAGCAGAGCACAGGCTGGTCCCGGCCCCAGGTCCGGGCTGCACCCTGGGCTATCTGACAGCCGCGGGCAGGTGATGCCCCTGGAGCCCGTAAGGGGGGCAGCTCTGGGGTCGCACTGCTTGGGCAGGAAGGAATTCGGCCACCCAGCGTGGACCTTGTTCGGAGCTGCAAGGCACCTACGCGCTGTGCTTCAGGGCCCTCCTGGCTCAGCGCATCCTTTGGGAAGTCTGGTGAAGGCCGTGGACTCCTGTCCTAGGAAAATGGACTGCACTCAACATCACGCACAGGAATCCAGGGCGCTGCGCAACCCAGGTCGACAACACTTGCCCTGGGTGATCTAAGCTGATCTCTTCATTTCTGTCTCTCAGTGGAAATTGAACCCAAGGCCTTCACACTGAGCAACACCCACAGTCCTTTTATTTTACTTATTTTTGGTATGTACTTGTTTTCTTTATTTTACTTATTTTTATTTTTCATTTGAGACAAGTCTTCACCAAGTCATTACACTGCCCAGTTCAGACTGAACTTTCAGTCCTCCTGGCCCTGCTTTTACAGGCTGCAGTTACAGGTGTGCATCCCCACGTCCGGCTGCTACCTTCACTTCGTAGGGCCTGAGGAGCACGGATCTTCCACTGCCTATCTGCTTCCTCAGAATCTCTTCCTGGGACGTGGAGAGAGGCGACGCTCTGCCAGAACCCCCTTCACCCCAACCCTCTGCCCACAGGACCTCAGGTCACACCCTTGACTGAAGACACAAACCCCTCCCCAGCACCCACGGAGAAGGACGCGCAGGTGGAAGTGAGGGGGGCTCCTGGAGCAGCTACGTGCCCTGAGCCTGTGAGTAGGTGAGCACAGAGGAAAGGGGGACGTCGATCAGTGGGACATAAAGGTTTGAAACTGTTCGCTGGGCATGACAGTGCACCCCTTTATTCTCACCAACCAGAGGCTGCAGCAGAAGGATCACCCAGTTGAGGCCAGCCTGGGCTACTTAGGAACCCCGTCTCAAAATCATAAAACAGAGCCAAGATTCTGTTTCAAAATAAAGACATTTAAAAAGGGCTGGGGAATGCAAGTCTGTGTGAAGGCCCTGGGTTCAGTCATTAGTATCACAAAACAAACTTTTGTGTCTTAAAGGCCACCTTCCACAAAGTAATCAAAAGTTACGTTTTACATGACTCCACCTCTGTGACATAGCCGCAATACATGTGCCAGCTCCCTATGATGAATGTAATCAGTATGTACTGCAAGCTAATAAACGTATTTTCTTTCAAAAAAAAAAGAAAACCACAGTATAAAAGAAAATATTTGCAAATCAGACACTGGATAAGAAATTTCTATCCAGAATACATAGAGAACACTTACAATTCAAAAATAAAGACAATCTAGCTGAAAAAAAAATGAGTTAATTATTTGAATATCTCATTTCTTCAAAGAAGTCCACAGGCACAGAACTATAGTTCTAACTATGGGGAGGCTGAGGCAGAAGAATTGCTTGAGCCCAGTAAGCCCAGGACTTTGAAGCCAGCCTGGACAATAACAGCAGGACCTCCAGACTCAGATTAATGGCCAGTAAACCTGTCCAAAGGTGTTCGATGTTATTATTCATAATAAGGGAACTGCAAATCAAAATCATAAAGAGGTACCACTTTATATTGCTAAGATGACTATGATAAAATAGACAAGAGCTGGGTGTGGCAGTACACACCTCTAATACCAGAATTTGGGAGGCTGAGGCAGGAGGATTCTGAGTTCACAGCCAGCCTGCACTATATAGTGGGACACCGTCTGAAAAGAATAAAAACAAAAATAGGGAAATAAAGCTTATGTACATAGGGGTGGGAGGTTGTAGGGTGGGTAGAGGAATGGGAAAAAGTGAGAATCAAGTCATCTCATATACTGGTACAAATTGTCAATGTTGAGTGTGATCATGGTATGTATATAAAATGTACCTATTTCACCATAAAAAAACAAAAATATCTGTTTAAGAGACAATATGCAAAAGTTGCTTAAGAGGTGGAGAAACTAGTACCTTTACCTATTATTGGTAGAGATGTAAAATGGTACAAATACTGTTGATATTTGGCATTTAGAGATATCATCCAACCTAGCAATTCCATTTCCTAGGTCTATATCCATAAAAAAACCCGTACACCAACGGCCAGGTGAGTTCTTATAATAGCCACAGGGTGGAAGACGCCAGAAGTTCAGGATCTGTTGAATGAGTAAAAACACGGAATATTCATATGATGGGATATTACTGGTCATGACAAGGGACAAAATGCTGAAACACGCTAAAATGTGGGCAAAGCTGGAAAATGCTACACGGGGTAAAAGCAGGCAGTTACAAAAGATTACATATTACATGACTCCACTTCTGTGACATAAGCAAACCCATCGAGACAGCAAGTAGATTAGTGGTTGCTCGGGCTGGGAGAGGGTGGAAGAACAGGGAGGAGTGATTGCTAATTATTCACGGCTCTTTTGTGGATGAAGACCATTTCTGAAATTAGATCATGACGATGATCGCACAGTTCTGTAAAGTGCACTGGAACCCACTGGACTGTCAACTTTGGGGTGCGTGAACTTTATGGCACACGGGTTAGATCTCAGCAGAGCCGTGAAGATGTGTAAGCTGCGTGCCGGTGTCTGTGCGCCACACGGGCAGGGTGCGGTGCCCACAGACCTCCCTGCTTGTGAGTTCAAAACCAAATTACAGGGTTGGAGGCCACAGAGCAGCTTGCCCTGGGCCCTACGAGACTTCCAGGGCTGATGAGAACGTGGGCTGGCTGTGACTCAGGCCAGAGCATCCCTACAGGTATGGAGGCTGTCAGGGGAGAAGGGGGGTGAGGTTCTAGGTCTCAAAGATGCCACTGAGGCCCAGCCTCCCTCCCACGCTCTCCCAGGCCATCCTGCCTCACGTATCTCCCAGGAGGTATTTATTTAGCACAAACCCTGCGTGGGGCACTGAGGCTGCCACAGCCAACAGGAGGCTGTCTCTGTACCTGCCCACCTTTCTCCGGTCGTTAGCTGGAGCAGGGCCACTTCTGAGCATACTTCTCAGTGTGCGGGATGGTCAGAGCTCCAGGCCTCCTGGCCGGCCCAGCCCCCAGATTAATGGAAACCACCTGGCACGTGAGGGGCTGCTGCCCCAGCCCCCACTCCCTCGTTCCCATGAGCATCTGCTTCTAATGAGTGTCTAGCGCCCGCTGCATACCAGCCCCCAGGGCTCATTAATCTCATTAGGCAATGACAAATCATCGGGGGTTGAGCAGGCCCCTCCCAGCCCTCCCTCCAGCCTCTCTGCGCCTCACTCAGATGTGGCTGCCTGCCGCCTCCTTGCTCTGTGGTCTAGTGGCCTCGTACTGTGACCAGGACACCCTCAGAACCCTTGAAAAGTCCGCTAGCTGGCTGGCTGCCTGTTGCCTGCTTGGTGGGGGATCTGACAGACCCGCCAGGGACCTGAAGGATGAGCCACCCGCCCCCTCAGTGGTGGAGGGGGAGCCCCCGTGGCGAGGAAGAGGAACCAGAATGCCTCACCCAAGCAAGTGCAGGGCTGCCCGGCTAACACCCTGATGCCGGGTTCTCAAGGGGAAGGGAGCAGCCATTTACTGACGGCATATGCTATCAGAGCAAGACTCTTCGCTCTCCAGAACAACGTGTTTAAGAATCGGGCCTTGTCCCACTTTCCAAGCGGGCATCCTGAAGTGCGGGAAAGCACAAAAGCAAGCCTCAGTCCTGCGCCTTGTGTGCTTCCCTGGATGACACCCGGGCTTGGCCAGGCTGAGTGGAGGCCAGACATAGGACAAGGCTAGGGCACAAGATGTCACCTCTCAAAGACCTTCCCTCTGTGTGCCCCTCCCCCATCCTTCCTGCCACATTCACACAGATGTCACCTGCTTCTGCCTGAATCCTTGGTCCTGGCACTGCACTGCAAAAGAGACATCACAGCTAGGTGTGGTGACATGAGGACGTACCTCCAGATGGCCTGGGAACTCAGTGACCCAGCGAAGACCCTGGGCTCAACCCCAAAACAGAGACAACAGTGCATCTCCCTACTCTTGGCCAGCCAGACGACCCCTCCCCACTGACCGACACAGAACCCATCTACTAAGGCCAGGGCTCTCGGGACAAGGCTGCCACGTAGGCCCCTTTGGGAGCACTCTGGACTTGGCTTTCTCTTCCTAGTCCAGCCTCCCTCCCACGGGCTTCTCACAGACAGTGGGACGTTAGGCCCCCGTGGCCTCCGTGCCCAGGGTAAGGCGGCTGCCCTGGCGGGACAGAGGACTCAGTGTGTCCTGAGCCCCAGCCCCATGCCAGCCTGCGCGGCACGGCTGGGATGAATAGGCCCACAGTCTTGGGGTCATCCCCCCGTCTCCCAACCCTCTGAACATGAGACTCGCCTGCATTCCACGCAGGAGTTTCCCAGGCCCCCTCGACCTGGCCCAAGGACTCAGCCTCTCCAGGAGTGGGGTGCAGGACGGGTCTTATTCTGGGCCCTCTCTGCAGCCCAGGGGTGGTTCTGGTGGCTCTCGGTCTAATGTGCCATGCTCCACGGTTTAGTTCAACACTAGTCCCTGAGGCTGAAGAGGCTGAAGCACAAGGATCACGTGAGCTCAGGAGCTCATAGCCAGCCTGAGACTCAAAAATGCACACTATTCCAGAAGTTGCTGTGGAGGTTTGGTACATGCAGAGACCTACCACCGGAGGACCTGAAGGAAAGATAACCCTTCGAAACATACATGGGTCTCATCCTGCCAGGTGAGGTCTCCAGAGGGGAAACTGAGGCTTGCTAGAGAAGAAGCTCTGCCCAGAGATGGAAACATCAGTTCCTGCTGACCTTCCTGACAATGGTGGGCTTTGGACTTGCCAGTCTCTGATCATGTGACCAGTTCTTTAAAATACCAGTCCTGGCTGGGGACATACGTCAGTGGTTCTGGCACCTACAAGCGAAGATCCTGAGTTCGATCCCTCGTAACCACATACAACAATGTCAGGTGTTGGGACGCATGCCCACCGGCAATCAGAGCCACATACCATGATGCCAGGTGTGGTGGCTCACACCTATAATCCCAGCACTTGGGTGGCAAAGACAGGAAGGTTTTCTGAGTTCAAGGCTGAGTTCAGAACCAGTTTGAATTACAAAGTGAGACCCTGTCTCAAAAAACTAAAAGTAAACTAAAGTAAAATACCTGTCCCAGCATATGTACTGGTTTAGTGGGGTGTGCAGGCCACTGACCAGCCCAGAGCACCAGTCCTGTCCACAAGCCCCCACCCTGGACCCTCCTCTGAGTAGTTCTGTTCTTTATTCTTTTCCAAAACCATTTTAGGACATTCCTTTCCTCCCTCCTTTCTTTACGTCTTTTCCCTCCTCTGCCTCCTTCCCTCTGTCTTCCTTTTTCTTTTCGATATTTTTGACACAGGGTCTTGCTTTGCAATTCAGGCTAGTCCTGAACTCAGCCTCAAATTCAGCAATTTTCCTGCCTCTGCTTCCCAAGTGCTGAGATTACAGGCATTGTGGTATGTGGTACTGATTGCTAGTGGGCATGAGTTGCCACATCCAGCATTGTTGTCTGTGGTTACTGTGGATCAGACTCTAGGACCTTGCGCTTGCAAGGCAGGCGCCGGAACCACTGAGCTAAATCCCCAGCCTCCTTCCCCCGCCCTTCTTCTGAGATAGACCCTCACCATGTGGCCCAGGCTGGCCTCAAACTCTTGAGCTCGAACAATCTTCCTGCTGAACACAAGCTTGCGCGAGTGGCTGGGAGAGTGAACCCACTGCACCGACCGCCCTTCCGTTTCTTCTCAGCACTCCAGGGCTTTGCGAAACTGCTCCCTCCATCCCCCCTGCAGGAGCTGCCTACAGCTCCTTTCTCCTCCATCTCTTCCGGCCCCATCAGCAAGTCCTTCCTCATTCTCACTACATAAATCAGCACATGCTCCTCTTGTTTCCCAGCCTGACCTGTTTTGTTTCCTCGGGAAACTTCACAGGAGAGGGTGAGTGGGGAGACTCTCCATCTGTGTGTTCCCCCCTGATGCCTGCAGTGGAGCCTGGCACAGGTAAGGCTTCACGTCATCTGAAAACAGCGAATAGAGAACTCTTAACAGAGTGGGTCTCACACAGGGCTGGGCATACTATTTTTTCCAGTACTGGCTCAATCCCAGATCCCTTTTACCAGGTAGCTACACCTCCTGACCTTATAAAATTTGAGACAGGTGGGCTGGGGATTTAGCTCAGTGGTTCCAGCACCTTCCTGGCAAGCACAAGGTCCCAAATTCGATCTCCAGTAACCACATGCCACAAAGGCGGGTGAGGTGGTTCATGCCTCTATTCCCAGCACTCGGCAGGCAGAGGCAGGAGGATTGCTGTGAGCTCGAGGCTGGCCTCGGCTACACAGTGAGTTTGTGGCCAGTCTGAACTACAATGTGAGACCTTGTCTTAAAAAAAATAATTGAGACAAGGTCTTCCTAAATTGCCCAGAATGGGTTAGAACGGCTCCTTCTGCCTCAGCCTCCGGAGCAGGTAAGATTACAGGCGTGGCCCACCAGGCCCAGTAGGTTTACGCAGGTGGGAAGGAGACCAATCTTGCTTTATGAAAAAATACATCCTGCTGAGACTGAAGTCAAGAAAAAGGTGGCAGTGGACGGACGCGGGCAGCAGAGAAGACGAAGAGAAGACGTCTGGGAGCCCTGAGCTCAGAGAAGAAGGTCAGAGAAGAGTGGCTGCTGGCAACTGGCGGTTCTGGGTAAAGGGCCCAGATCCGCCAGGAGACCCGGAGGGCTTTAGCTACTCTAGACCGACCCCATATCCACCCAGAGGACCCAGCGCCCCAGCACCCCTTGAGGTGGCCCTTGCGCTCTGTCAGGCCCACCTTCTGTGAGCTGCAGAGCCGATGGAGACTCGGCCCAGCTGTGGGCACTTTGGAGCCCCCTTGGGTCCGGCCTGCCCCAAAGGTAGACCACGCCCTCTAGCTTTCCTGCCAACCCAGTTAGGCCATCCAGTGCCATCCTAGGTCAGAAGACTTGGGCAAAAGCCTTTCTTTCCCTTCCATTGGGAAATGGCTGACGGAGGCTGGCTTGGACAGCTGTCCAAGCAGGAGGTCTGCCTGCGAGTGGGGTCCAAGCTGCATCTCCACTGCCCTTCCGTGCTCCAGCCTTTCGACTCCTACTTTACCCTAACAGAAACTTCAGTCCACTTAATGCCCAGAAGCCCCGCACCAGCTTGTGTCTCGGCACCAGGAGACGCACACCGGCTCCTTTTTTGCCTGCCACATGCTGCTCCAAAGCTCTCGGCGGAAGTGGCTCAGCCAGGCCCAGGGCCCCATCAGAAGATCCAGGGAATACAGAGCCAGAGTGAGCCGAGTGGGCAGAAAGCAGGCACCAGTCGGGAGGGGGGCAAGTGGGCACCAGGACCAGAGCGTAGGAGCAGGGAGTTTGGAGGGGCAGAGGCAAAGCCCTCAGGTGGAAACCAGGTGACTCGCCCGCCTCCCACGTGACCCTCTCTAGGCCTCCCGCGTTGCCCCCCCCTCACTTTCTCCCCCAAATCAGCCTCAGCCGACCTCAGGCACCGCCTGGAGGGAGGCCCTGACAGCCATCGGGGGCCAGTGGGTTGGCCCGAGGACACGGCAGCAACTCAGCTGTAAAGCACGCCAAAGGGAAGGAGGGGCTCGAAAAGGATCGGCTTTGCCCCCTCGGGGCTTTGTTTGTTGATTTGTTTTTCCGGAAGGAGGGAAGAGGCTTCAACCACATTAAGTCCCCTCAGCCCTTTCATGCTGGGCCCCCTGCTGGGGGGGAGGCGGCCAGCTAAAGGGCTCAGCCCTCCCAGCTAATTGCTCGTTAAAGAGCGTTAATGAGCTCCCGGCCCCACCCCTGCCACAGCAAGGCCTCCCGCTTCTGTCCCACATCAGCCCGCTGAGTCCTGTCCCTGTCCCGGAACTCAAAGTCCCAGGCGGGTCCAGGGTGGGCCCGACATGGCCCCACGGGGGCAGGGTCACCCGAGCACCTCCCGTCCCCTTCACCCCTGCACCCACCCCGAGCGGCACTTACAGCTTCTCCAGCAGAGGCAGTCCCAGGAAGGAGCCATTGCGGAGCGCGGTGATCTTGTTGTTGCTCAGGAGACTGAAGGGAACAAGGAGGACACAGAGAAAGGTGCCATTAGCTGCGAAGATGCGGGTGCACCCAGGCTCTGGCGAGAGCCTGCTGCATTCTGCGCACTGGCGCCCCCTGGAGTTGGGCACCGCAGCAGCCCCAACCTCTGTGCTGGCTCAGATATTTCACCTGCCTGAGGCTCCGGGAGGCTGGATCTGATTTAGGGATCCCTGTGCAGGTGGGCTGAGCAGATGTGACACTGTGCACCCCCCTTCCCCTCGGGGACGCCAGGACTGAGCTCACAGCTCCCCACCCTTCCTTCCACCCCTCCGACTCTGCGTATGCCCTCAGCCCTGCAGCCAGCGTGGAGCCGTGGAGACCGCGGTGGCCAAAAAAGGACCAACCCCCATCTTCACCCCTCGTCAGGGGTCCCTTCACGACCCAGCACACCTGTCTCCGGCAGACCCTGGGAGAGGAGACCTGAGGGCCTGAGCGCCCCGCGCTGTAGGGCTTACGTACCCTCGCCCCCAGTTTTGTCTGCAGCTTTGATAAAAAGCTCCCTGGGCCTGGGTCTGGGGGAAAGTCAGGTCTCAGCCTGGCACTGCCCTGGGAGTCCTGTCTGAGTACTGCCCGTCCCAGCTCTGCCACTCTCTCAGCCGCTCTCTGCCGGACTCCCCGCTGGGGGGTGGGGGGCAGTGCAGACCCGAAAAGGGCTCATCCCTTAATTGCTTATTGAAAGCCTTAATGAGCCTCAGCTCTGGGGCAGGCCAGCCTGAAACACAGCGTCCCCTTCTTTGCTCTGCTGTTAAGGCAGAAGGGTGGGAAGTTTGGGGTGCCTGCTGCAGGCTCCCCTGGGCTAGACAGTGAGGGAGAAGAGAAGGCAGGGTGGGGGCAGGCAGAGGGCTGGCAGAGGTCTGAGCTCTGCTTCCTGGAGGGCAGAGGACAGAGGATGAGGCAGCAGTAGTGATCCCCTCAGGCCCCGATATCTAGGGTCACCTTTTGTGTGGTGGTGACACTGAGGAGTGAACCCAGGGGCGCTACACTGAGCTATATCCCCTGCCTGTTTTTATTTTGAGATAGTATTTCAGACTGGCTGGGAACTTTGGGTCCTCTTGCTTCAGCCTCCCAGAGTGATGGAATTATAAACCTAAACCATCAGAAGCGGCTGTTTTAAATTTTTTCTTAATGTGGTACTTAGCGTCATACCCAGGGCTTTGTGACAAGTAAGTGCCCTACACTGGGTTACATCTGTAGCTCCTGCTCCACTGGCAACAGGCTCCTGGGGCAGATGCTGAGGAGGGGCCTTGGAGGTCAGCGGGAAGCAGACACTTCACACACACATAACTCCTCCGCCAAACTTTGGTCCTTTTGAGACAGGGTTTCACTATGCAGTTCAGGCTAGCTTTGAACTCATTATGGAGTCCAGGCTGGTCTCAAACTGTTGGCGATCGATCTTCTTGCCCTGGTCTCCTGAGTACTAGTACTAATTAATGTGTGTGCCACCACACCCAGCTTCACATTTTGCTATTTCCAAAGTGACAGGGGCTAGGGATTTAGCTCCGTTGCATCTCGCCTGCCTCAAAAGTGCAAGCCAAGGTCCTGAGTCTGAGCCCTGACAGGAGGTGGGTCACACTGGAGGGCCGGGGCTGTAGCTGTTAGAGTGTGTTTAGCAGCCTGAGGCCTGGGGTTCTGTCCCAACAGCACAACAGAAATAACCCATCAAAACTCTAAAATACCTCACACCAGGCACTATATGAAAAGCCAGAGCTTTCATGAATGCTCTTATTCCCGTTTGATAGACTGAGATAATTTCATTTCGCATTATACCTGTGGTCATGCTGGTGGTGAACCATACTTGCTCGGCTCTCTACATTTCTCCTCAGGCCCCAGCAGAGCTGGGGTGCTCCTTGGCACCCACCAGTTCTAGAAGATGTGACCTAGGTCTGAGATCAAAGCCTGCATCTGTCCATCCTGTTCCTGCCCTTCACATGCCCCAGAGTTTTTGCCACATATCTAAGAAGCCAGGAGACTCCTCGGTGTTGATTGCAGCCCCCCAGGGACGTCTTCCGAGGACTATCCACCCCCAGGATGAGGGAAGGGACTAGAAAGCTTAGGCGTAAGGTTCGGGATGGAGGAACAGGGCTGATCAGCATTCAGTGTCCACAGGGCAAACCTGAGAAAATTATTTCCCAAGGTTGAAAAGTATATGGGCCTGTTAGAGGGAAAACATATTTGATTTCCTAGGAATATGTCTGAGGATTCTAGTCTGGCAAACACTGATTTTAAAAATCTTATAGTATGGTCGGTCAGGTGGCACATTCTGTAACCTCAGGACTTTACGAGGCTGAGGCAGGAAGATTGCAAGTTTCATAAGTTTGAACTCGGCTTGTGCAGTTTAGTAACTTAGACTATGTACTGCCCGTCCCAGCTCTGCCACTCTCTCAGCTTCTCTCTGCCGGACTCCCCGCTGGGGGGCGGGGGGCAGTGCAGTATTAGAAAAATAATAAAAAGTGAAAATTCAGTCATGTCATGTACTGGTACGAATTCTCGGTCAAGTGTGTTCATAGTATATATAAAAAATGTACCAATATAATAAATTTAAAAAAAAATAAAAGGGCTGGAGATGTAGCTTAGTGCAAAGGCCCTGCATTCACTCCCCAGTACCACAAATAAATAGGTAGATAAATCTTACACTATAAAAATGTTTTCTAGCTGGATGTGGTGGCTCACGTCTATTATCCCAGCACTTGGGAGGCAGAGGCACGAGGATTGCTGTGAGTTCAAGGCTGAGTTTAGGACCAGCCTGAACTACAAAAGCAAGACCCTATCTCAAATAAAATAAAATAAAATAAAAGGCTGGGGATGTAGCTCAGTGCAGAGGCTTTGCGTTCAATCCCTAGTACCAAAAGAATATACACACACTGGTAAACACACCAATGTGCGTGCACGCACACACACACACACACGCATGCGTGGGCAAGTTTCCCTGTGAGTACATATTATCTGGGCTATATTTTACTCTACCAACACATCTGAATTTTGACCACATTTCAAGTGTCCATATGTCTCTGTGAGTTTAGGGGGGCAGAGTAGAAAACCCAGGAGCAGCCAGAATGAACTCTGGCCCAGAGCAGCTACCTCCATGCCAGCCACATCCCACCCCTGCACCCAGACCCCTGCACCCTGCCCCTCTGAGGGGCCCTATCTCTGGCTGGCCTTGCCCGGCATAATCTGCAGACGCACACTTTTCTAGCTTTTCTCACTGCACACATGTGGCCTTGACCCTTGCCCTCTGACCACCCAGAGGCAGGGGTGCATCTTATTCTAGCCACACTGCCAGCTCCCAGGATTGAGGCGGCGGCATGCAGCTCAGGTGCCCACACACTTAGGCTGGGCCATTCAGCCGCAGCCAGCTGTCCAGGTCTAAGGGCGCTCGCTGACTTTAGACCTGGGTCATCTGGATTGAAACCTCTGCTGTTCTGTTCTCAAGTGCATGGCTCTGGGTTTTGTTTGGGTGGTACTGGAGATTAAACCTAGGACCTTCATACTGAGCTATGTCTCTTGTTTTATTTTTTAGACAAGTCCTCACTAAATTGCTTGGGCCAGACTTGAACTTGTGGACTTCCTGCCTCAGCCTCCTAGAGTGCTAGAATGATAGGCGTGTGCCACCACACTTGGCTCACTTTTGTCTGTGTTTGCAGATGGCACCCAGAGCCTTGCAGGCACTGGGCAAGTGCTCTACCACTGAGTGGCACCCTGGCCCCAGGCCCTGCGAAGTTTCAGGCAGGTGGGAAGCCAGCAGTTCGCTCGGGGCCTTAGAACACATGAACACATACCCCGTATAGCTTCATCCAATGAGAACAAATGTTCCCACTATCCCCTGCTGTGGGCGGGGGGCGGGGATCATGGGCCAGAGGCCGCACTGAGTGGAGAACCAAGGAGCGCCGGCCCCACAGTTCTACCCAGCAGTCCAGACACGCTGCCAGCAGCCTGGGCCTCCAAACGCCCAGACAGACAGCTCCAGGGCACTCCATGCTCTTGCCCTGCCACCTCCCAAGGAGCCAGCCTGGCGTCCCCTTCCCGCCACAGGCCCCACAGGGCACCTCCTGCTGCTTCCCTCCCCCTCCTGCCCAGCCACAAGCTTTTAGGGAAGAAGGGCAGTCCCTGGGGCCTCCTACTCTACTCAGAGACTGAAATCTGGCCAAGCAGAGGCACGCGGAGTCCCTCCAGATCCTCAGCTGGGGCCCTATTTTAGGGAAGAGAGCAAGCAGTTACCACTAACGAGCCCAGAGGCCACGGGAGTGGCTGGCGTCTGCAGAGAGGCGCTGTGGCCTCTGGGCAGCCGCAGGAACTCACCAGATACCACCCTGACATCAAAGGTGACCCTGTAGGGGTCACGTGGGCGCCCTCTGCGGGGCGTGGGGCCAGCACGTGCGGCACAGCATGGCTCCCACACGTATGGGAGGAGTCACACCACCTCCTTCCCAGCCAAATCTAGGAAATGACCGTCTCCCTGGGCACTGAGGATCTGCCCGCCCGGGAGCCCAGGCCAGACCCGGGGGCCAGGCCATGCCCTGGGTGTGCAGTCTAGGAAGTCTGCTGGTGTGCCACAGTGTCCTAGGGAGAGGAGTAGTGAGGGCAAGGAGGTGGCCTGCTTGACAATATCTAGAATACCCGAGGCCCCGAGCCCATCCTGAACCATGGCAACCAGAGCACCTAGTCCCATCCTGCAGGCCCTGGGCCTGGGGCCTTCAAGAATTTCTAGGGCTCACAAAGACACCTGAAACCTAAGGAAAGGCATCATTGCACCTGACATGTACATGCGGGGCTGGGGTTATAGCTACTTGCCTAATCCGCACAAGGCCCTGGGTTCCCTCCCCAGACTGCAAACATGCATAAAAACGCCCCACCGTGTCAATTCACAAGTGCTTAGTCGTCTAACTACCAAATGCCTCTCTTTGTCCATGAACAGAAAGTATTCTGCTTGTGTTTGTTCTTCTTTCTTGTAGTTCAGGCAGGCCCTGAACTTACTATGTAGCCCAGGCTGGTTTCGAACTTTGGTGATCCTCCTGCCTCAGCCTCCTGAGTGCTGGGATTACAGGTGTGGATATTATGTTTAATAAAGGATGTAATTTCATTATTGACACTACAGTAAGTCCTCCAAAGAGCAAGGCCTGTCTGTCATCAGGGCCCAGCCTCCAAAGGCCGTCTGGGCTAAAGGCAGCCCCAAAGCCTGGCTGTTCTGCGGGCTGCCTCTCCTGTCCGTCTCCTCTGGCTGCAGGGCACACACATGCTGGAGACAATAGCGAGGCACCTTGGCTCCTCCTGGACTGCCCTAGCTCCAAGGGATCGTCCTTGGCTGGATGCCCGGCCAGTCAGCCCCGGACACCTGCTGCTCCTCAGAGAACCAGGTGGGGCTTCCTTCCCTGGCCTTCGAGGACTGTGTCCTGGGAGTGCCTCTGGAGCCCGGCTGGAGGCTGGGCTGTGCAAGCAGGGACAGGCAGAGACAAAGATCAACAAAGGGAACACTCTTGTAATAACTCTTGCTGATCTCCTTTCGTCCAACCTTTTAAAATCATTTTTGGTGGTACTGGTCCCAGGGATTGAACGAGAGAGTGCGGACTACATCCCCAGTCTTGTGTTTCTGCACTTATTTATTCAGACACATGATCTCACTAACTTGCTCAGGCTGACCTCGACCTTGCCACCCTTCTCCTCAGCGTCTGAGTAGCTGGGATTACAGGTGTCCATCACCGTGTTCAGCTATCACTCTACAATTTTCTTGCAGGTCTTGTCTTTTTTCCCATCTTGGCTGTGAACCAGCACAACCAAAGAATTGGATGTTGGGAGGAAAAAGAACTAACCTTGAGGGGTGTGCGCAGGCTTTGGAACCAAACTGGAGACAGAAGTCTAAGAAAAGATGTCACAGTATTTGTGAGGCAAGGAATCGATCTAGATGAGGATTCTGGGGTCCCTGTACCCCAGCTTGACCACAAAGGATAGACTCTGCTGACCTCCGACGGCAGAATGTTCATGTGTGCATGTGTCTGTGTGCATGTGTGTGTCCACCTGATTGCAGGAGGTGGGACATTCCTCCCACGCCACCTTCCACACTTCCTCCACGAAAGCCACCTGTCCCACCAGTGGGGAGCCAAGTCCTGTAGTGAAGAAAGCAGGCCTCCTAAAGACAGATACAGAGCCGAGATGTGGAGCAGCGTGCATGCTCAGCATGCATGAGCTCAGTCCCCAGCCAGGCAAAAATAAAATAAAGACAAAATAAAATGGACCGAGAAGGCCAAATCTGAGTAGGCCCATGTGTAAATAAGTCCCATAACCTTCTCTCCACCTTAGAGGAGATCGGCTCAGGGAGCACAGGGCCAGGGAAGTGCTCCGAGGGCAGGAGCTCAGCACCGAGCCCAGGTCCTCCCACATCCTTCTGCCTCCACTTCCTGCTGCATCCCTGAGAAGCATTGACCTGGGTGACACAGCCCCCAGGGGCTCACATCCACCCTATGACAGTCCAAGGCAGTGCAGGTGAGGAGATGACACAGCTGCACATACACCCTGGAGAGCCAGGTCAGCCTGACTCTGAATACTGTGCAGAGTGGAGTGTGGCTCACATGGACTTGTCCCTATGGCACGGGGAGTCATGAATCCATGTGGGGAACAGATCAGTGCACCTGCCCGGTGTCCCAGGTACTACACCCTGAGTGTCTGTGTGGGAGAAGGGCCTGGCTGGACTGTGGGCTGCACTGGGTGCTGGGTGGTCTTGGCCCTCCAGAGTGCAGGATGCATGTCGGACTAAACCACTGTTGCTGAACATCTCGGCCAGGTCTTCCAGGGAAGCTCTCCTCAGTCATAAACTATAGTTTGACCTCTGAGCTGTTCACTTTTTCAATGTCCCAGTAACCCAGCTCAAGTAAAGGAGAGTGTCATTTTGAGGACCTCTGCAAACCTCGGTTCTGGGGCCCTGCTGCCTGCGACCCAGGGAGGGAAGCCCTCCGCAGTCCCCAACCCCTCTGTCCTTCCTAGGATGCAGATGTCTTTCTCGATCTTCTATTTTGCCACCTGCAGAGGTGAGGAAAGGCAGCCCTGGAGTCTGATGAGGATGTGTGACCTGGGCATCAGCCGCTCTGAGGGGTGTCTCCTGGCCTGGGGACCCCGCGCCTTATCTTAGGGAGCCTTTCCTGTCCTATGCCCAGAAACTTCTAGCTCTGCCTCACACAAGATTCCCAGCAAGGCCAGAGCATAGAGCCGAGAGAGCCCGGCAGGGCCAGGCCTGGGTGGTGGGGGAGGGGCGGCCCCCTTCCCCTCCCCTTCCAGCTGGGAGATGTCTGGTCCCTGTTGGCTGCGACTCCCTCTAGCTCCTCCTTGACAGCTGGCTCCCTTGCCCTCACCTGGCCCCATCCATCTAAGCCCCCCGCCCCCCCTGGCTCCCAGGGGAAACGGAGCAAAGGCTGGGAGAGCCGGCCTGCAGGCTGCCAGTCAGCTCCGCAGCGTCTTCCCTCCCTCCCTCCCGCTCCACAGCCCAGTCCTAAAAGCAAAGGAATGTTCTGGAGTTTGGGAAGGATGGGGGCCCCTGGAGGAGGGAGGAAGGGGAGGAGGCAGCTTGTCCGGTTAGTGTCTAAGCTCTAAATAGAACACAGCGGCAGGGCTGGGGGAATGAAAATAAACAGCCCCTCTGAGCAGCCTTCCCAGTGGTCACCGACTTTCCTTCAGCTCCCTCAGCCCAGGGCCATTTCCCTCCTCTCCTCTCAGCTCCCCTTCTGAGGGCAGCCTGGGCCTGAGGAGTGGGGGGCAGCTGGTGGTCCGCACACAGGCTGTGTGGCACTCCAGAACCTGCCTCCTCTCTCGGGGCTCTGGTGAAACAGCCCAGCCCCGCCCCTTCACTGAGAGGAAAGACTGGGCCAACTCCGAAGTGGCTGCAACTTTTTCCCCAGCAGAAACTAGTTCTTACCCCAATGACTCCCATGTGGGATAAACTTAGAAACACTCTCTTCAAAAACATGACCCCAAATTTAAGGGTCAGTTTATGGTTGGGTTCAAGTTGCAGTGCTTCGCCTGGGCCCTGGGGGATATCTCAGACTCCCCTCCCAGTCTGAGGGGTGATCTGAGTAGACAGGAGGGACTTCCTGGGGGTTCAGTGTGGGCGGGGCCGGTGAGCTGTGCACACCTCCCTGGTGAGGTCATGATCGTAATCACCCTGTGTCCTGGGTCAGCACTCAGCATGTCCAGTCTCTGCTCAGACTGGCTCTGCTCTCCCCTGAGCTCAGCCAGAAGCCCCCCCCGCCCACCGTGGGATCCTCACATTTGGCACCAGTGGGCCCGAGAGGTGGGGTTCCCAAGTGAGCAAGCCGTCAGGGAGGCACTCAGAGCAGACGATGGCATGGGCAGGGGGTCGAGGGCCACCAGGGTGCTGCAGCTGACACCCACCCTGGAGGGAAGCAAGGGCCTGGCCTGTCCTGCTTCCTCGGCCTGGCCCGCCCATCTCCAGCCTCTTCCCTCTTCCCTTCTTTCCTTCACTCTCCCCCTCCCCCTCCTCGGCTCACAAAAGCTCTCTGTACACAGCCACTTCCTCTGGCTGCTGTCTCTGCGCCCAGACCTTATGAGAACCATATGGGGGAAAGAGTGGAAGAGCAGGGGGTGGGGGACGTCGGCCCGCCCCTTCAGCCTGTCTTTCCATTGCCCTCAGGCTGTGCAGGGGTGCTGGGCATGCGAAGTCCAAGCTCGCCAACAGGATCCCCAAGGCTGCAGGCCCGAGTCTGGGCCCAGGGCTGCAGGTCTCCACCTCAGCTACACCCCCAGGTGGGAGCACCGCCCAGAGCTCTCAGCCCTCTCCCCATTTCCACCCCAGACCACCAGCTCCCACTAAGACAGAAGAAGGCTGAGCAGGGCACGCACAGCACTATGACCACAGCCCCTTCTCCTGCTGGGCAGCCTGCTGAAGGCAACGCCCTGGGATGGGAGACTGAGCAGATTTTGTGTTTGCCAGTTCTGGGAAAATACAAAGCAAACTGCCCCATGCCTGCCCTTCCTCACCCAGCCTGGAATGTTACCAGGTCAAAAGGGCTCTGGTCCTGCTGGGAAAAGACTTAGAAAAAAAAAAAGTGTGTGTGTGTGTGTAAATCCAGGGGGCCCCAGGACCAGCCAGGTAAACAGCAGGCCCTAACCTGACAGGAACATTAGGGATCCTGACCGGCTAATCTTCCTGCTGACCCAACAAGCTGGGTGACTCTTAGCAAGGCGCCACCTCTCTCTGGCCACTGCCAGCTCAGCCTAAGATGCAGGGACTAGCTTACGTCTAAGACCTTTCCACGGCTTACAATGCCGGAATTTATGATCCTGGCTGATGTCCTCCAAGGGGCTGCTCCGAGGTCCTATCTACAAAGTCTGGTCCTGGAATTCCTCCTTCTCAGGCCCTTACCCCTCACTTGAAATCCTGGAGCCAAGAAGCAGAAGGCAGAAGTTGGGGCTCACATGGGCCCCACCCACGCCAGCTACTCCCAGTCACCAGCCACCCACCCGGACCTTTGCCCTCGGGAGGGGCCACAATGGCGCCTCCTCTGAGGAGCCCCAGCCCACAGCTGCCCCCATACGCTGGACTGAGGCTGGGGGGGGGGTGGGGACTCTATCAGGAAGGAAGCCAAGAGCTCGCTTCCCTGGAAAACTGAGAATGAAAGTCCACAAGAGGAAAAAAAGCAGAGAGTGGGGGAGAGGGGCATGGAGGCTACAAAGACAGAAGGCAAAAGCTGAGATAATGGGCAAGGGAGGAAGGGTGTCTCAAGGAAGTAAATAGGACTGCTCAGGGAGCTGCCCGGACTGGGATTTAGGTGGCACTCTGAGCCACATCACTCAGTGCATCCTGAGTCCCATGTGGACTTCTGTGACTGGAACCTATAGTTCCACTCTGGAGGGAAATTAGGGGGGTAGAGGGTGCAAATACACTTCAAAAGCAACTGGCTCAAGTCCTGAGGTTTGTACCAGGTAACCAGGTCAAAGGTGAGGGTGAAAGCTGTGTGGGGTGGGTGACAGGCCTAGCAGCAGCCCCAGCCCACCCTTCCCTGTCTCTTCCCCCAAGATACGCCCTGGGTTATGGTGCCTATGCTGGTGCTGAACTCCGGAAAATGCGTAAATCCTGGTCCCGGTTTCTGCTGATAGATAGACTGGGTCCTTTTCCCTTCAGGACCAGCTGGGGGCACATCCGTAGGGGGACTCTGGAACTAAGCAACATGTTTGGTCAGGATTTGGCCACACTGCAAGGTGAAGGACAACGGGCTCTGGGGCTTCCCTGTGTGTCCTGCGTGTTGTCCTGTCCTGTCTGGACTTCCTGTTCTGAAGGTATCTACCTTTGGAAGGTATCTCGAGCCACTCAGTTCAGCAGTCTGCTGGGGGGTGGGGGTGTTCCTCTAGGGAAGGAAAGGGACTAGAGGCAGCTGGAGCCACATCTGCTGCCACCCTGTCACAATATATTCTCACCCGGAGTTGCCCCCACTCTCTCCTTGGAGTGGCGTCGATGGGAATTAGCCATGGCTGGAAAGCATTAGTTGCCAAATCATTCTAAGATGTAGTGCAAAACCACCTTTCTATTCCCCTCCTGCCTTGGCTCTTAGGCTCCCTAATCCTGCCCTACCCTGCGAGCAGCGTCCCGCGTACGGGAGCCCAGGCAAGCACAGCTCTCGGCGCAGCTTTTCCACGCAGTCAGCGTTTGCCTCCAGAACAGTGGGCTGGGGACCTCACACACCAGTGGACTCTGAGAGACCTCCACTCCACCACGAGCTGTGAGAAGCTGGGCAGGGCAGGCACCCCGCCTCCACCTCCAGGCACTCACACACCCAGCCTGGCGGCCATCGTCACCGGCTGACCAGTTGTGTCCTGTCAGGAAGCAGGCTGCCTCTGAACTCACCCAACCAGAGGCCTTACTGTATTGTTCTGGACACAATCGAACTGAGGAGCCAGCCCCAAGTCCAGGCAAGGGGCGGTGGAGAAAAGGTTGCCACTGGCGTCCGGAGGATAGGGAACGGGAAGCGGCTGGCTTTTCAGCTAGAATCGGGACAGGAAAGCGAGGGGCCGCGGCTAGGGCCAACCTCAACTCCACGGCGTGCGTGGAGTGGCGAGCACGTGGCCAGCGCAGGAAACAGCCGGGTGGGGAAGGGGCGGTAGGCTCCCAGGCTGCCTGGGACTTCAGACCCCATGGAGGGGGGCAGAGCCCCCTCGGGCTGGCAAAGCTGGGCTCGTCGGAGCCCTCGTGGATTGGGGAGCCCAGGAGAAGGGGGGCGGGCCGCTCCGCCGGGTTAATTTCTTCGCAACTTGGAGGAAAGAAGTCAGTCATGAAATAGCCAAAGCTGAAGTTTTTGCAGAGAGGGAAAGCACGGACTAGGCGCAAGTTCACCGCATAACGCGCCCAAGGGAGACGGGCCGAGGGCAGCGGGCCGCCGGTCTCGTTCGGACCAGAAGCGCGCGCCTTCCAACGGCAGACTCCGGAGCTCGGCCTCGAGGCTGCCGAGTGCAGACTGGAAAAACGGGTTGTAAGGCGCGGGGGGCGGGCAGGCTCTCCCCCATCGCCGGAGCCGCGCCTGTCCAATAAAAACGGGTGACACCTCGGCGCCGACCTGGATGCGTCCGCGGTGGCAAGGACCCCGTCGTCGATCCTGAGTCTTAGCCGCTCCCACTGCAGTCACGTTCCCAAAGCTCACAAGGCGAGCGGAGCCGGGAGCCGGCGCACTGGCTTCGCGGGCGGACCCTGCCTCACCTGCGCAGGTGAGCGGGCGCCCGTACAGAGCTTGGGGACGCGCCCACCTCGGAGCCGCTGCCTCTGCTTCCCTCCAGGCTCCCCACTCTTTCCCTCTTCGCGGGCCTGCCCTCGGGCCCCTGGCCCTCCTCCCGCACCCTGCGTCCCCTCGGTCCTCGCCGGCCAGGCGGGTACTCACAGCGTGACGGTGCCGTTGGGTAGAAGGCTCGGCTCGGGGGGCCCCGGAAGGTCCCCGCCGCCGCACACCACCCTCCTGCGCGCCGGGTTAGGGGCGCTGCCGCCCAGTGCCTTGGGCCGCTCGCCGGAGCACTTGCAGCTGCGGATGGGCACCGGGCAGCCGGGCGCGCCCCTCGTCACGGGCGCCAGGAGCAGCAGCCAGGGCAGCAGCGGCAGCAGCCGGCGCGCGGGCGCCTCCCGCATCCTGCGTCCCCCGGCGCCCATCAACCCATCGCCCGCCGGGACGCACAGCGCAGGGACTGGCTTGCGCGGCGATCAGTGGGGCCCGGGGGCGCCCGAGGGCGGGCCGGGGGGCCCTGGGCGGAGGCGAACCCCGGGGTCCCCGCCGCCGCGCCCCGGGGGCATGTCCGGCGCCCCGCGGGAGGGCGCGGCGCGGCTGTCAGCGCAGGGCGGGCGGCCCCGGCCTCGGCGCAGCGCTCCGGGGCGACAGCCCGGCCCCTGCGCGTCGCCTGCTCGCGGGGCTGCGCGGGGACCTAGCGGATCGCGCCGGGCTCCCGCCGCCGCTCCGGGCCATGGATGGAGGCGGCTCGGCGCCGCTCCCGCCCGCCCCTCGCTGCCGCGCCACTCTGCGAGGCCCTAGCGCCTCCCGCCCCGGCCGGGCCCGGCCCGCCTGCAGTGGGAGGGGCGAGCCGACTGGACACCCCGCGCTCCCACCGGCTCCCCTGACCCTCGAGCCGAGGCTTCTTTTCCCCTCGACCCTCTCCTTTCGTCCTGGGCCGCAGCCCATCTCGGGTCGCTGAGCCAAGACTGTCCACAACGCCTACCAACTCCCGATCCCCAGCCTGCTTGCCCTGGCCTCTGGGCTTTCGCTGGCCCTTGCAGGCTGAGCCTGGAGATCTGGAGCTCCACGCTGCTGACCGGTTTTTGCTCGCCGCAGGGAAGTTCCCTCTGGCCCCAGCCTGACTCTATGGCCAGTCTGGAGTTTGGTTCTTACTCCCACACCCGATCCTGCTCTCAAGCTGAAGCACACCCCCCCCCCCCCCCCCTCCCGCGCAGGAGGGGACAAGCCCAGAAGCAGGAGGAAGCAGACCTCAGCCAGCCAGCAGTGACCTTGCCCGGCGGGGGGTGCGTGTCATTCGGCCAAGGAGAGGTCAAAGGCGGAGGCAGACGCTGCTAGATCTGGCCACCTCCGTGCGTGCGAGCGCGTGCGCGTGCGTGTTGTTTGGGGACAGTGGGTATGAAGCAGGAAAATGAGAACGCTGTGTGAGCTCTGCACAGTGTTCGAGGCTTGGCCCTGCCTGTTTTTAGCTGCTGGACTTTGTACCAACCTATAACTTCTTGGGGGTATGTGTAGACTGTGGTGTGGGACGGAGGAAGTGGGGGCACTTTGGACAGAGAGAGCCTACCCTGACAGGGAGGGGATGAAAGCGCTGGTGATGCTGAGTGAGCTACAGTGCCTCCTCCATTTCCCCAAGAAGGACCGTCTTTAGACCAAGCCGCCTTGCTTTGCTGCTGAGAGTTCAGCTGCCTCTACCGCCCCTGAGCACCAAGGTGGCCCCAAGGTGCCAGGCCTTCTTTCCTGAGTGGCCCCTGTGCTCTCTCTCCCTGGCTCCGCAAGTCTCCTAGTTGCAGGCTCCGTTTCCTTGAACTTCCAAAGATAAATAAATAGTGATTGCAAATGGAGGAAGGGAGAAGGGGAATGGGCTCCCCCAGCAGGAGCGCAGGCTGGGGCTGCATTCCTCAGGAAAGGGCTAGAAGAGCCCAGGCCGCCAGACCAGGCGGGGGCTTCACATCCAGGCCTCGGCTCACAGACAGGGAAACCTAGCAGGAGGGGAGAGGCTTCCCACAGCCGGCTTTTCTGCGGCTTGCTTTTGCCAAATGCAGACAGTCCAGAGAGGAATTCTCCAGCCTACCCACTCTGAGGCTGAATAGTGGCCAGATGACCTTGAATTTATCAAGAGCCCAGGGGGCCCCAGGGTGGGAATGAGGTAGTTGGTGCAGATGTGTACAGCACTCTGGTGCAGGTTGGGGCATAGTGATGTACTTCTATCATCCCAGTGCTCAGGAGGCTGAGGCAGGAGGACTGCAAGTTCCAGGCCAGCCAGGACTACATAGGAAGACCATATCTAAAAAGAAAAGGACCGGAGATTTAGCTCAGTAGTTCCGAGGTCCTGAGTTTGATTTCCGGTTATCACATACCACAAGACTGAGTGTAGCTGACTCACTATCGGCAATCAGTACCATTCACCTCCGCCCCGGAAGGACGTGGTGGCTAACACCTGTAATCCCAGCACTCGAGAGGCGGAGGCAGGAGGATTGCTGTGAGTTCGAGGCTTGCCTGGGCTACATAGTGACTTTGAGGATAGCCTGAACTACAAAGTGAAGCCCTGTCTAAAAAAAAAAAATAATAAGTCAAAGGATTATTATAGCACAAGCCTATAATCCCAGTGCTGGAGGGCTGAGGCAAGAGGATCACAAGCTCAAGCTTAGCTTGGGCAATTTAGCAACTTATTGGGACTGTGTCTTCAAATAAAACATATCCAAAAGAGTCTCCAGATACAGCTAAGGGCAAAGACCCCAGGTTTAATCTGTAAAACAAACAAATACCTTCCCTAAAAAAACAAAGCAAAGCAAAAAAACACTCATGTTCCAGGGTCAGTATGTCTGGCCTTCACTGCCCTGGAAGGGCAGAGTAGGAGTCACTTTTGCATTTGTGAGGATGAATGGGGAAACTGAGTCACTGAGCTCAGCACAGCCTGAGGTCCGGGAAGACAGCACTGGCCCACGCTTTCCCGTAGGGTGCTAGACCTCAGAGGTCTTTTCCCTGGTGTCAGACCTCAGAGGTACACAGAGGGATACATGACTCGCATGCCTAAACTGTCTAGTTTTACAAATAAAATAACGCAGCTATGATGCTGTGTGCTCATAGTCCCAGCTACTTAGGAGGCTGGGGCAGGAGAATCTCTTCAGTCCAGGAGTTTCTTGGCAATGTAGGGAGACCCTACCTCTTAAATAAAATACACAAAATAAAAAGCTTCCTGTTCAAGGTTTGTTTGAGATAGGAGGATGATTCACACTTAGTTCCCAGCCTCAAAAGATCACCGTGGGGAAGTGGTACAAGCTCCCCTCACGTCTGAGTCATTTTACTCCCCCTTCAGTGCAGGCTCATTGTGGGCCCTAGGATAAGATGTTTGTGAACAGTAGAGGCGGAGTTAATTTTGACCAGGGCAGAGAAGCGGGCTTACTAACATTTTAGTCCAATCTCGTCTCCTCTTCTAGACCTTCTCACAAAGGGCCAGGGGTTTACCTCTTCCTCACAGAAGACCTAACTTCTGTGTGTGGCTTCTTTTTATTTATTTAGTTAGTTATTTGGTACCTGGGATTGACTTCATGACCTTATGCTTTTGAGACAGGCACGAAAACCACTGAGCTAAATCTGGGGCTGTCTAGATTCATTTTTTAAAAAGAAAAGGAGGGTCTCACTACATTCCCCAGGCTGATTTTGAACTTCCAGGGTTGAGAGACCCTCCTGCCTCAGCTTTCCCAGGACAGCAGTGACAGGTGTATGCTTGGTTTTTTTGAAATGAGCATCTCATTGCCTATGCTGACTTTGAACTGGTTACCCATTTGCCTTAGCTTCCTGAGTGCTGCAACTACTGGCCTGTCCCACTGAATCTGCCAAAAATATATGTAGGTGAGCCCACTTCCTGGAGACTGAGCTAGCCAGGGCCTCCAGGACTGGGTTAATGTAGTCCTCCCAAAAGGGCCACAAGGAGCACTGCAGGGCATGAAGCGCCCAGATCAGCCAAAAGGCCACCAGGCCTCCCGGTAAGTGAGGGCCTGGCGCTGACCGACTCTGCTGTAGGGCTGCACGGGCCTGGACCCAGGTCCCCGGGCGGGTTGATCACATGCTGTCCGAGCCACACTGTGCCCAGGAGCTGGATCTGATTGTCAGGACTTGGTGCCAGAGTCCAACACAGTAGCTGTCACTCTCTATAATTTGGGGGAAGAAAAAAGCCCTCAACAGTTCCCTGAGTTCTGCTTTCTCTTGAGGTTTGCTGTCTTGGATCTCTCGCTTTCTCTGAGCCAACTCCTTAAAACATCCTCTTCCAAAGCGTGAAGCGTAGCTGGCTGTAGAACCAGCATCGCCTTCACTTGGTCCCTGGCAGTGGAGGAAACAGAAACTTTGCGAGGAATTTCTCTCCAAAGCCAAGTTGGGGGACAGAGGAAGGTAAGACAGAATGCGTGGGAGGAGCTGAGAGCCGGTGTGGCGGCGCAAGCCTGTATCTCCAGCGTCAGAGGCTGCGGCAGGAAGACTGCCTGGAGTCTGAGGCTGGCCTGGGCTATTTAGTGAGTTCAAGGCCAGTGGGGACTACATCGTGAGACCCTGTGTCACAGAAAAACAAAACAAAACAACAAAAACAAACATGAAAGGAGCTGGGCATGATTACATATCTATAATCTCTGCCACTTCAGAGGCCGAGGCAAGACAATTACAAGTTTGAGCTCAGTGCAGGCCACTAAGCAAGATTCTTATCTCAAAATTAAAAAAAAAAATTAAGCGATTAGGAAATAAAACAAAAATTAAAAAAAAAAAAACCACTGTATAAGGTCTTGGATTTAACTGCAGTACTACAAAAATAAATCAGTAGCCTGGTGTGGTGTTGCATACCTATAATCTCAGCATTCGGAAGGCAGAGGTGGGAGGACCATTGTGTGTTTGAGGCCAACCTGGGTACATAGGGAATTCAAGGCTAGCCTGGACTACACAGTGAATAAATAAGTAAATAAGATTATAACTCTGAGGCTAGGGCTATGGGTAGCTCAGCCCCCCTGGGCAGCTCCAGGGCTGTCCCTCTGGCCTCTTCCCTGCTCTGGCCCTCCCTCAGTGCTCCTGCTGGAGCACCCTCCTTGGGCCAGGAGGGATGGAGAGAACCAGGAATGGGGACTCACCTGGACAAGCCTCTGCGGGCGGGGAGCAGCCCCCCACCCCCAGTTCTCCGGGTGGGATCATCAGTCATCTCTGCTTCCTAAGGCTGGACCCTCCTTTGCCCCTACGTTCCGGGGCTCACACCCACGGGCGCTCTCTCTCCCTCGGCTGCATCGCCATTCCTTTGCGTTTTTCCCTTTGGGACCGGACCTTGCTAAGCTGCCCAGGCAGAACTGGAATGTAGGAACCGCAGCCTCCCAAAAGCTCTCTGAAGCGGTGGCTCACCGTGTGCAGGCAGAGGGAGGAACACTTCCCGCCCCAGGGCGTCACAGCTCCTTCTCGGGGATGGCGATGGCCCAGGGCTTTGCGGGTGTCACCCCGTTTACTTGAGCCTCAGAGTTCCCACCTGTGAGATGGGATATGATAAAACCTCAGAGACGCAATTGCAGCCCGTGTGAGAGATCTGACGTGCCTTTCGGTTGTGACTGTTCTTTTCTAGATGAGCAAACTCCGTTTGTTTGCAGGGACTGAGCAGACAAGGCTGGTTTCCTAGGCTGGAAAGGCTGAGGAAAACGAAGGAAACTGATGGATCATCCCAAAGGCACTCTGCTTGTAAAAATTAAAGCAAAGCAGGGGGACGTCCTTATCTAGCCTGTCAGAACCGGCCTGTGTGGGGGCTGGGCGCTTCCTTCTCTCCCTCACTGTCCTGTTTTCTGGGGGGGTGTGGGGAGTAGAGACCAGGAGCCCTAGTGCCGGGACGCGGAGCTCTTGCCCTGGTTGGTCCCACGGAGCGTGGAGCGGAGCACGCCCGCACCAGCGTCCGGTCGGCGTCCTCCACCTACCGCCTGCTAACAAGGTTCCGTGTCCTCCGATACACGTATGTATTTTTATTTTCCCCTCTCGAATATTGGTAATAAACACACTGCAGAGTATTAGTACATGTGCGTATCACATTTTGACCCGTCTGCCTTCCCCTCCACCCCCTAAATACAAATACATGTTTAATCTTTGTTTGTAGTTCGTAACCCAGATCCTGAGCTCTCTTGGCATTTCCTGAGTGACGAGGGTTGCATAGGTGTGGGGTTGTATTTATTTTTGCTGTGTTTTGTTGTAGTCCTGGGTATTAAACCCAGGGCCTTCACACTGAGCTACATCCTTAACCCTTTTTCTATTTTTTAAATTTTATTTATTTATTTATTTTTTAGGTTTTTTTGAGACAGGGTCTCGCTTTGTAGTTCAGGCTGGCCCTGAGCTCAGCCTCCAACGCACATCACAGCAATCCTCCTGCCTCTGTCTCCCCAGTGCAGGGATTACAGGTGTGAGCCACCACGCCCGGCACTGTGGTGTGTGGTGCTGGTTGCTGCTGGGGTGAGTCTCCACGCCCAGTATGGTATGTGGTTACCGGGGATCGAACCCGGGTCCTTGCGCTTGCAAGACAGACGCCGGAACCACTGAGCTATATCCCCGGCCCCCTATTTTTTAAATTTTAAAACAGGGTCTCACTAAGTTGCTACGGCCCTGGGCTCAGCTCAAATTTTTATTCTTCCTGCCTCAGCCTCCCAGAGTGCTAGAATTACAAATATGTACCACCACCCAGAAAAAGAGGTATTTATTGAGCGTCTACTGTATGTCAGATATTGTTTCAGGAGCTGAAGACGTAGCAGTGAATCATCAGAGAGTCTGTGGCCTAGGCTGGCGATTTAACTCAGAGGTTTCAGAGCCTGCCTCGCAAGCGCAAGGTCCGGAGTTTGGTTTCTGGTACTAAAAAAAGACTATAGCTTCATGAAATTATAGCAGAGGAAGATGGATGATGCCAAACCCATGAATTAAATACTCATCATTTAGCTGGGTGTGATGGTGCACGCCTCACCCTTCTTCATCACCCTGCTTAACTTTACTCCCCCATCTTAAAAAAAATTTTTTTTCCTCCAGTACCAGGGATCAAACCCAGGACCTCGTGCTTGCCAAGCAGCACCTAAGAAACTTTTTAAAGGCAGGATCCCATTCTGTAGTTCCAACTGGCCTTGAACTTACTACATAGCCTGGGTTGGCCTTGATCCCATGGAGATCCTCCTGCCTCTGCCTCCTGAATGCTGGAATTCCAGGTATGTGTGGGCCAATTCCTCTCCTTTATGAGTTTATTCTCCCTCCCTTTACAAGTTCCTTGCCCTGTACCTGGGGTGAGCACCCTTCTATCTTTGTCAGCAGGTCTGGACAGTGGACGGTCAGGAGAGGAAGGAGGATCTGGGGTGTGGCCCACGCATGGAGTGCGGTGCAGCCCTGTTCATCCCCATTTCTGGCAGATGCTCACATCCTGGGAACCTGGAAATGCTAAGTGCCTCTCCGTGTGTGAAAGAGGTTACTGAGAGGCTCCTGGGAGGGCCGGGTGGGGTGGACGTGAGCGTCCAGTCCTGCTGGGACAGGCTCAGTTGCTGTCCGTGGCCGGCAGTGTGACTGGCACTTCCTGGGGAACGGGGCTTCCGTGGGCACACAGCAGGGCTTCCGTGGGCACACAGCAGGGTGTGGCAGCCATTCCCATCCTCTCAGCCACTTGGGTGCCGCAGACAGCAGAGTTGCCAGTTTGAGACCAATCTGTGTAATACAATTTGAAAAGGGCTGGATGCCCCTGGGTTCAGCTCCCTCACAAAACAAAACAGAAGCAGAAACTTAGTGAATTTTCTGGTAGCTGACCACGGAGGCAAGAGGCTCTGCACCACGTCCCCAGACCTGCCTACGAGTCCACCCCACCCCGCTCCCTTTGTGATGTGTGTGTGTCTCCCTGAGTCCTGAGATCTGCTCTACAAACTCATCAGACCCAACAGGGGGTGGAGGGAAGCTTCA
This sequence comes from Petromus typicus, assembly GCA_004026965.1. Taxonomy (NCBI): domain Eukaryota; kingdom Metazoa; phylum Chordata; class Mammalia; order Rodentia; family Petromuridae; genus Petromus; species Petromus typicus. The sequence goes on along the minus strand of PVIR01007770.1, from coordinate 8,274 downwards.
CTCAGAGCACATGGTCAGAGCACAGAGAAAATCACTGGCTGTGACAGGCCTCTACAGTAGAGATGGGGCTAGGCGTGGGCATGCACACATGCAATTCCAGCACTCAGGAGGCTGAGGCAGGAATATCTCTAGTTTGAGTCCATCCTGGACTACCAAGTGAGATCCTGTCTTAAATAAAACAAACCAAAATAAAAATTAAGTAAAGTACAGAATGGGGAGTGTTCTTGAGGATGGAGCCTCAGTCTGGGGGGCTGACATTACCTCCAAGAAGAGTATCAGAACTGGACAGAGGACACCTCGCTGCTGTAGGATGTGCTACTGGAGTGCCCACACCATTCGGGGTCACAGAGGTCTCTGTTGATATGTGACAGCAGAGGATAAGGACAGCTTTCTATTCTACAGTTGCACAGGATTTTCTGACAGAAAAACGCGAGGCCCTGGGCCTGTGCTACGGAGGAGCGCCGTGGTGTGGTCTATCCAGCGGGCCTTTGCACTGAGCTACATCCTTAACCTTTTTTTACTTTTAATTTTGAGACAGGGTCTGGATAAGACATAAATTACCCACTGTGGGCTCGAACTCACGATCTTCCCTCCTCAGGCTCCCAGAGTCCTGGGATGACACGTGCCTGCCTGTATTTTTATGCAAGTCCGTGGACGTATGGCTTCAACATCAAGGAAAGAGAAAGCAGAGAAAGAGATGGAGGAAGGAAAGATGGAGGGGAAGAGAAGGGAGCGATGGAGGAGGGGGAGGAGGTGGGAGGAGTAATAGAGGAGCAAGTGGAGCAGAAGGAAGCAAAGGGAAATGGAGGCGGAAACGGAGGAGCGGGGGGTAAAGGGGGGGAGGTGTAGGTACAAGAGGAGACGGAGGAGGAGGAAGAGGAGAAGGAGGTGAGCCGGACCAGCGCCACTCCAGCTGAGGGCTGGGCCTGCTGGGAGTCTTGTGCTGGTGTCTTGAGGCCCCTGCTGCCTCACACATGACGTCCCCCAAGGAGGACAGCAGACTCAGTGGTAAGCGGTGCACGTGTGTGCGCATGCGTGTGTCGTTGCGGGGGCAGCCCCTTTCCGGTCGGCGGGCCGCCTTCTCTTTGTAGGAGGTGGACACCGGCTCCCCATGCTACTTGCCGCCCTGTGTTCAGTGCCCAGTGCGGACAGGCGAGGCCGGCCCGGCCCTAGTCAGAGGTCCCTGTCCTCTCCAGAGCCGCACTGAAGAAAGCCCAAGAGTGCTGGACTGCAGCTCAGTGACCAAACACCTGCCCAGTAGTACACACAAGGCCCTGGTTCCATCCCAGCATCCCCCCCAAAACAGGGGTGGAGACAGCAAGGGAGCAGAACAACGCTGTCGGGGAGCATGGGGAGCGCGGGGTGGACATCCTCCCAGGTGTGTGCATGCACGCGTCCGTGTGTCCGGGAGCACTTTGAGGTTGAGGCAGACCTAAGTCTGTCTGGGGCTAAGTCCAAGTCTAACTCTCACCACTATTCAGAGAGATGTAATGCAAGCATTTGGTTAAAATCTGAGCATCCTGGAAGAGCTGGACAGCCCACTGCACCCCGCTGCCCAGGGCCACAGCCTGCCGCCCCTGAAGGGGGCAGGTTGGTGCCCTAAGATCCTCAGGGCGCCGGGCTGTGCCCTCAGAGCTGGGGGCCTGCGTGGATCTCCACACTGGCTTCTGGGGTCACCACAGGCCTTTCTTTCCCTCCCAAACACTACAAAGAGCTTTGTCCAATTGGGGGGACCTCAGGAAAGCTCCCTATGAACACAGGGCAGCCTCCTTCCCCAGCCCCGTGAACAGCCCTGCAGCTCAGAGGTTGGAGCCCATCTGCGTGGAGTCCGGACTGGCCTCCTATCTGCTGGCCTTTCTGGGCTTTGCTGTGGCCGTTCACTCTGGTCCTCTGGCACCCCGGCCTCAGGGTCCTGGGTCTTCCCATAGGCAAAGGTCAGGCGGGTGGGCGGTCCTGGGCTCTCTGTGTGGACTGCTGGAGTCCAGAGGTCCGGCTGCGTGAGCCCCAAGTTAGTTTGGTTTTATTTTGTTGCTCTGATGCTAAAGTCTCTGAATTTTGTTTTTAGTGCTGTGTGGGGTGGAAGCAGGACCTCACCTGAGCCCCGGGCTGCACCTCGAGCCTCCCTCAGCCCTGTGCTGAGTGGTCCAAAGCTAGGGGAGTGACAGAGGACGCGGGTCCCACTTCTGGGCCAAGACGTGGGAAGCAGAGCCTCCCACTTGCCTGCATTTGTGTACACATGAATGTGTCTTCATGGTTCTGTGTATGTGTGTACATGTAGCTGTGGCTGTGTGTGTGCAGTACGAGTGTGGAGTTGTGTGTGCAGCAACACCCCCACCCGTGTAGGCTGTGTCCACGTCTGCACCCCTCCTCTGAGCAGCCCTGGAACTCGCTGCACTGCCCTCCGATGACTGATTCCTTGTTCTCCATCCCACCACTGTGCAGGGCGCCAAGCGCCACCCTGGCTGCCAAGGTGGACCTGGCCTCACAGGTGAGCATGCTGGCGACCTGCACACTGCTGAGGGCCAAGCCCCAGCCCTGTAATGACCCACACCCGGGAGCAACAGGTCTCTCCTGTGGCCTCTCAGTCCTGGGACAGGAAGGGAGCGGGACACAGGCACAGCCCCCTCCTTGCAGACCGCTCGTGGCCATGACCCTGGAGTCCCAGCAGCCCCTCGGCAGCCTCATGCTGGCCCACCCTGTCCTCCATGGGTGCTCCAGTCTCGGGGGAGTGGGGAAGGGGATGAGGAGTGGGGGGAAGGCAGAGGTGTAGACAGAGGAGGAAGGTGGCTCTGGAGACCAGCAGGAGGCTGGAGGCCATCCCCGCCAGGGGGCGGCTCCTCTCCCCTGGTCGCAGCTGGGGAGCCTGCTGTTGGTGAGGCTGCAGCTCCAGGCTCAGGCTTTCTCTGCAGACACATTGAAGCTATCAGGCCGCCCGCCTGCAGCCTTTCAGCAAGCAGACCTGCCCTCCTGGCTCCTGGCTGCTCCGGGAGGGACAGCCCCCTGCCAGCCGCAGACCTGCTCACCTTCATCGCTTCCGTCCCTTTCACTCGGCCCCTCACTCTACCCTCATCCTCCAGGGGGAATCTGTGTCCAAGATGCCAAAACAGAGACCTGGGGAGGGGCCCAGAGCCTGGCTGCTCCGTCAGAAAGAGCAGCAAGCGCTCCTTGGTGCCTCATGTTCTGGGGAAGCCAAATCAAAGGCAAACCCTGAATTCCTCTTGCTCACGGCCAATAAAAACCTTGCTTTGGAGCGGGTTTCCTTTGCTGAAATCAGATATCCTAGTAATAAACAAGTCCGAGAGGCAGGGGCGGAGTAAGCTCTCCCTTCTTTCTGCTGATTAATTTTTCTTCCTTTAAAAAAAACACCCCCCCCTTGTCTTCCTCAACAGGATGCCTGTCCCAGAAACTTGAGCGTGGAGCTCCGCCCGGGCCTGGCCTGGCGGCCCCCAGTCCTATGGGAGGACTTGCCCTGGGCTCCTTCGCCCGGCCCCGGCCGCTCCCACGCGATACACCGCTTAGTTTGAAGTGGTCAGAGGGGCTGGGAGAGGCCTTGGCTGCTGTGGAGCTGTGTCCCTGAGCCGGACGCTGCCTTCGGCTGCTGCAGTCAGTCACAAATGGGCTTAGGACAAGGGTGCGGACTCAGCTCAGTGGGAGTCAGTGTTCATTTTGAGGGATGCTGAAGGTGGAACCTAGGGCTTTTGGTGCACACCCCCCGGGTAGGTGCTGTACCGCTGAGCTGTACCCCAGCCGCTGTAGGTTTTAATGTTGAGTTCTCGGACTGAAGAGCCAGACAGGGCAGAGGCCGAGACAGCTGAGCTGGGCACTCGGCCTCCTGGAGCCCTTGCCCCTGCATGCCACCATTCCCGGGGGACCCTCTGGTCCTCGTCCAGGCCCCGTGAACGTATCCCCACGCGTGGCCTGCTTTGAGGAGTGTCCTCCCCCGATGTGCACACATGTCCTCTCTCTCCCCAAAGCGGTTTTTAAGTGACTTCGCTGTCAGGACATGCTAGTCTGTTTGTTTTCCCTCTGACACTATCTCTCCAGAGAGTTTCTGGTCAGGAGAATTATGTCGAGGCTGCAGATTGTGAGAGAATTGTGCCTAATGGGGAACAGACGGACGAGACACCTTTCATGTCCGGCCAAGTTTCTTTTCCCTCCTCTTTCTCTCTCTCAACTTCCCATCTTCCCTTCTTGGCTTCAAAGTTGGCCCAGGGTTGTGCTTGTTTCTCCGGGACATCTGCTGAATAAGGTCACACATTGATTATATTTTGGAGATTGGCAGCCCGGTCGAGTTCCGCTGAGCGGGACGGCAGTGCTGCTCCTGGGAGGCTGGGTGGGCACAGACGCCAGCACGCAGCTGGCACGCGGTGGTGCAGCGTGCGAGCGTGACCAGGACCATCTGAGGAGCACCCCGCACCCCAAGGGTAGCATCTGCTTCCTGGACGTTGCAAAGCTCATGAGCCTGAGCTCATAAAGTTCATTTTAAATACGCAAAAGATGTCAGAAGGCCCTCTTTCCCTCCCCCACATGCCATTTCAGCTGATTCATTTAGACTTTTTTTGTTCCAGTACTGAGGACTGAACCCAGGCTGAGGGAGCTCTACACGGAGTCACACCCACTTCCCCTTCCTCTGTTTAGATGAGGCTTTCTGTGCAGTTAAGGCAAGCATTGAACTTGAGAGGCTCCTGCCTCAGCCTCCTGAGCAGCCGGTATCACAGGGCTCTGTCACCATACTGTAAATTTGGAGACAGCGTTTCCAAATTTAAATAAAATTTAAATATGAGAGGGCTTTGCTAAAGTCCCCATGCTCCCTCAAACTTGTGATCCTTCTGTCTCAGCCTCCTGAATGGCTGTGACTGTAGGTGTGAGCCCTTGTTGCTGGCTTGTTCCAGACCTTATGGAAGAAAGTGTTAGCTCCAAGTTTCCTTGGGATTTTGATTATTGAAGAGAAACTTAACTTTAAGGAACTTGCACACACAGCAATTCAGTATACTCCTGTTGATACAAACTAGTGGAGAAGAAACCCTCTGATTCTGCCTTTGGCATATAGCTCGGTGGCAGAGTACTCCCCTGGAGAATGCAAGACCCTGGGCTCAATCACCAACAAAAGAGTCCCTTTCCTCACCTAGGTACTCCTGGGGGAGGGCGGATTAGCAGGTCGCTTTGAAGACAGTGAGGACAGCGGCTTGGATTCTTCTGCCCTGAGTCAGGAGGCTGATGCAACCACATCCAGCCAACTCCATGGTAAAGAGGCCCGGCCCAGAGCCGGCCTCCAGCCGATAGCACCCGGGAGGCCCCACGCCCCGCAGTAGCCCTTCACAGACTGTCCTCCCTCCTCCTCCGGAGCCTCTGTAGGAACCAAGGGTTGCTTGGGGTCCAAGTTGCGGGTTTGCTGAGTGTCCCTCTGCCTCCTTTCTGTGTCTGGCCTCGGTCCAGCTGCACAGGGGCACTGGGACACTGTGTCCCAGGAACGTGGGAGGGTGGAGGGAGGCGAACGCCTGTTCTTCTTACCCCTACTACTGTGGTTTCCAAGTTTGTCCTGTGTTAAGATACATCCATTCTCAACTACAACAATCAACTGTGAGCTTCTTTCTTTTACAGTAATGCAGCTGTCCGAGCAAAGCTACTCACCTAAGAAGGTGCCAGGGTCCCAGCGTCTTGGCCACAAAGGATTATGGCTGAGTATCCTGAAATTCTTGACCAGGTTTCATGAGATTAAAATGAAAGAATACAGGGAAGACTGCTTACAGGTCCCTAAGAACTATGAGAACAAACTTGTGAGTGTTCAAAAGGGGCACGGTGCGACTTGAGACACAGGTCGCCTTAAGAGCCTCGGTACGTCTCCCTTCTGCACAAGGTCCTGAGTATGATCTCCGGTAGAGGGGTGAAAAAGGACCGTGGTACCCCTGGCGCTGTGACCCCCCAGAGGCTGCTGAGTAGGTAATGCACTGGGTTCAATCCCCATAACCAGGAATGAATGAGAAAAGGAAATGTGATAGAATCTATGAGGGACTTTCTGAGACCAAAGCTTTGGGGAGGGAGGCCTGATGGCCCTCTACACCCAGACTTCAGGGAGACGAGTGACACTGTGAGGAGAACACGCCTGGCCGGGGGGCCTGTCAGGACAGCGACAAGTCAGTGGCTGAGATGCAGGAAACTCACCCCAATGCCCTCACTGCTCTGACGGAAAGCAGAGTAACCCACCGGCTGCCTGTTGTGTGAGGCATGACGGTGTCACGGGCGAGGTGTGGTGGCCCGTACCTGTCATACTGGCTGCTTTCCAGCCTGAGGCAGAAGCCTTACAAGCCTGAGTCCAGCCGGGGAAACTTAGTGAGCTTCTGTCTCACAATTAAAACAAAACACACCAAAAACTCTAACAAGAGTTCCAACCTGTCCGTTTTCCCTCTGCAGGTCCTATCAGGACCCTGAGCCAAGGAAATCAGGAGGCCGAGAGCACCAGTGGCTGTCAGCCAGGGTGTCACAGAGACAGAAACTGCTACCTGTCCGGCCCCCAAGATGAAGCAAAACTAACTGACCTGAAGTCCCTTCCAGCACCTGTCCTCAGGTGAGCCGATGTTGCCACCTAGAGGCGACTCGAGAGTTCCATGCAGCAAGAATGCAGCTTCATTTTGGTAATTCCTGAAACAAAGACTTCGTTTTCTTAATGCCAGGTGTGGTGGCTCACGCCTGTAATCCAGCACTCGGCAGGCAGAGGCAAGAGGATTGCTGAGTTAGAGGATGGCCTGGGCTACACAGTGAGTTCAGAGCCAGCCTGAACTACAAAGCGAGACCCTGTCTCAAAACACTAGAACTTAAAAAGATTTCGTTTTTGTGTCCTGGAAGTTCAGGATCCTTTTCCATCTGTGGCATGGCTCTGGCTACATGTATGACCTAAAGGAATCCCTGCTCCAAAGCTGGGCTGGGGGACATCAGGGACAAGGACAGGGGAAAACTACCTGCCATTGGTTCCGATGCCATCCACATATTCATTCAATACACCAAAGCACAGAAATAAAGCTTTTAATTGCTTTGTAATTGGCACAGATGGTGTAATTCACATTCACATTTTTATTTAATGGACTCTGAAATATCACACTACAGCTTTGAAACAGGAATCACAATGGTGTTGTTTTACAAAATTACATTCAGCAGCAGCATTACGTTCTCAGTTATTTCATAAAGTTAGACTGGGGCTCGAATAACAGAAAAAGCTGGGCAGAAAACAACCCACACTGAAGCTGTCAGGTCTTGAGAACTGTGCTTTCAGATTTGTGAAGTCCTCGCTACTTTATCAATGAGCAATCTAGCAGGGTCGCAGGCCGGTGCTCACACCCTGTGGGGGTGGAGTGTGCCTGCAGGGCGAGGCCTTGCCCACACCTGGGCCCGAACAGCGCTGCAGGCTTTCATTTCTAGGTGGGGCGGGATTCACTGGTCTTTGCTAAAAGTTGCCAGGAGAAGATTATGGTGCAGCAGACACTGCGCCACTACATTCCCATCACCGTGAGGGCCCAGCGAGAAGCTCCACGTTCCACCCCTGAAGGAGTATGTCAGCAAGGCCCACGTCCTGTTTATATGCTGTTCCCCCGAACTCTCAGGGTCACGGGGGTCAGTGATGTTGACTGTCGCATGTTTGTGTTAACAGGCCCGGCCGGACGTCACTGTCACTCTGGGCAGGGACCATGCCCACATGTCCTGTGGGGCAGAACCACCTTGCTCCAGAACAGCAAAGCGGATGGGCATCGAGGGGAGTTTCCTACCAAGTGGGATGAGAAATGGGATCCCTCTGACTGCATGATTACAGGCACCAGCAACCCACACCTCGACCTGGAAGACGCTGCGAACTGGTTAGCACTCTGGGCAGAATCCAGGCGGGACGGAGTCCTGGCTCTGATTGGCATCTGTTCGGAGAGAGGAGTCCGGATTCTCCAACTTGCTCCAAAGCCACTGTCGGAAGCAGGCTCTGTGGCCTTGGTCAGCACAGGGACCGTTCCTGGCGTCCAGCTCCCGGGAGTGTGGCTGGGCAGGGCAGTGACTGTCATGGGAGCACTGGGGGTGCACAGCTGTCGTGTACGCTGTCAGCTGTCCTCAGTGCTCCTGCACTGCCCCCACTGGGGCCTTCACTTCTGCTGTGGTCTCATCCAGGACAGGTTTCTTGGAGTAATCCCGCTCCCCGAAAATGGTGGTCCCTACCCGGATGTTTGTCGATCCAACTTCAATCTGCAGACAAGAGGGGAAAGGGTCAGGAATCGAGTTAATTTTTATTTTCTGTTTTTC